>CM031242.1:462965731-463243077 GCA_018340775.1 Taxus wallichiana var. yunnanensis | reverse complement strand
AATAAATTTAGTAGTAATATCTTCTCTATGTACTAATGTTAGGGTTTTTCTAATGTTACGGTTTTTTTCTTCTTGAATAGATATTTTGAGACCAATACAATCATGTAGTTAAATGATTCAATTTGGTAAAAATTCACGTGAAATTGATTAGAGAATTTAATGTTTTTGATTATATTTATTTTTAATTGTTTCTTTTTTGGTATATTTAGACTACACTAGCATAGTTAGACAAGTACCTTGTGATTGATATCCAGAGACGTATTTTAAATAAATTTATTTAAGATATCTATACTAGTATCATTTACATTTCAAAAATTAGTTCAATGGAGATTAAATTCTATATATTTATATCAAATTTAAATAATGAAGGGTATAATAACACAAACAATTATAAATACTTTATCAATCATATAAATTTAATATAGACAAGTTAATTGACAAAATTCACATCTCAACCCTACTTTGCAAATTGTTACATATTAGAGATAAAGAGGGCGCTTTAAAGAGTTTTTTTAAAAATAGAAATAATAATAGAATTCGCATATGCACAATGCAATGTGAACGTCGAACGGTATATGTTATTTGATTTAGAGGGATAGTTATTACTTTTGTAGTTGATGTTGATAAGGGGTGTGATTGATTTTGTAAGTGTAGGAATATAGATGAAGCATTACATTTAAATGTTCTATCTCTACATTTCAAATTTGTTACAAATTCGTACATATACATTTGCAAATCTTATATATTGATTTGTCAGCTTGCAAATTTGGAGGGTAGAATATGCTGCAAGTATGTTCAACCGTGAAGTAGTTATATCAGGGTGCATCGTACACACTACCCAAATCAATTTTTGCAAAATTTTCAGGAACAAAACATTTTAATGCACCATATTCTGGAGCAATTTGTTTGAAATTAAATTTTCCAAATACAAATCTCTCTTTTGAAAACAGATCAAAGTTTCCATAGTGTGAGGCTTTATCTCAAGATTACTCGATACTTAAATTTTATTGCACACAAAAAGAAACTACCAAACAACTAGATTTGAGTGAAGTTGCTTATTTCTTCATACTTTGGTAAGACATCCGTTTAGATATCTATAAACAAAGCCTCCTAAAATATACTGCAATCCATTCCTTTAGATTCTATTGATACTATCATTCCGAAAGTAAAAATGTGTCATAAAATATATTGAACTCATTCCTTGATATTTTGAAATTTCTTGAGAACAATTACGAAGCTGAGAGTTATGAATGGACCATACAGTTTTAGTGCTAACATGGGCAGAACTGCCACACTATACAAATTTGTAAACTGTTCCAGAGTAAAATATTTCTTGAGAACAATTACGAAGCTGAGAGTTATGAATGGACCATACAGTTTTAGTGCTAACATGGGCAAAACTGCCACACTATACAAATTTGTAAATTGTTCCAGAGTAAAATACAAGCTATTCACACTTCCATGTTTGGTCCCAGTACGAACTTTTCTTACCTTCAAACCAAAGTTCTTAATCTATGGTATTGACAACCTTAGCAACCAAAAATTCAAGACATTCTTTTATCCTTTAAAAGCATCCTGAACTCTTCCAAATATTATGTGGCTAGATTGGAACTAACAGAGACAACAAACATTAATGAAATGAAAACATTAATCAAAGCACCAAATTGATACCGATGCCTCAGCTTGCTGAATTCTTCATTATCACCCAAGTCAAAGGCGTCCCTACTGGTTAGAGTGTCATGGGGAAGATGATTTGGAAAGAAGGTGTATCACTCAATAATTTCTCCATGCCCAAACAAACATTTCAAACAATGCAAGGAAGACCCAAACTATGCCCGGTGAAAAGAAAGATTGATGAACTTACATTAGCATCATCTCCATAATTATAAATTACTGCTTCTAGACAGGACATTACTATCTGAGCAGAATCAACCCAAATATTTTTTATTCAGTTGACATCTCCCAACAAAGATAAAAAAAGGTCTAGGCCAATACACAGAATAAGTTGTGTGGTTTTACAGAGTAAGTATTATCTTGAAAACAATTTAAGGGAAGCATTGCCCATAAGTTTCCACATTTACAAAGAAGTTTGTCACACTAAAGACTGAACCCGACTTCCAAATGTGATCCATGGTCTTCAACTTCTGCCCAGAGCCTTGAGAAGTTCACAACCCATGTATTGAAACTATACATGTTGGAAACTGATAAAGAAGAAAACCAACATTTGTTGTATTATGTCTATTAAACATTGGCACCATTACCTAGTTGGCTTTCATTGCAGATAATAGTCCTGCCATTGAGGCTTTCTACAGGAGTGATTTTTGCCTAAATGCCCAAATCTGAACACGGAGAAAACAAACTCATTTTTTTGTGTAATGTGCACTAAACACCGTCACCATCACTTGCCTAGATTTCCATGCAGATAATGGGGCTTTCTACAAGACCAATGTATGCCTAACCCTTGAAGGGCATTCTTTTTGTCATATTATATCCCATCTAACCCTCCGAAATGATAAAGCACAACCAAATGCCTTTTGAATGCATTCTTTCAACTAATGCGCCTTAAAATCAATCTCTCTTCTCAAAAAAAATCCAAAGAGGTTGACTGTGAGCCCTCAAACATTCAAAGCACACCAAAATGAAAATAGCTTTCTTTATGCATATTTTTGTTATTTTGACAATGCAATGTGAATGTCAAATGGTATATGTTATTTGATTTAGAGGGATGGTTATTACTTTTGTAGTTGATGTTGATTAAGGGGTGTGATTGATTTTAGTTGATGTTGATAAGGGGTGTGATTGATTTTGTAAGTGTAAGAATATAGATGAAGCATTATATTTAAAGGTTCTATCTCTAAATTTCAAATTTGTTACAAATTCGTACATATACATTTGCAAATCTTATATCACGAGTGGTAGCGTTTTGTGGACTATTTTATTTGAACTAAACATGAATACATAACATAGAATCCTGATCAAAGTTGAAACTGTATAGATTTATCCAAAGATTGTTTAACCATAAGGAAGAGATTCTCATTTTCTCAATCTGGGCACTGGGAGAGTCTTGAGTTTAAATTTGATGAATAATGTAATGACTTACTACACTACAACCTGGATTATCACCAATGTAGGATATACATACAATAAGATGATCTCAAAGGTATACAAATTCTCTACTAAATTATGTCACAGTTAAATTGCATTTGTGGGAGTTGCCATGTACACCTGAAGAATTACTTTTTGTAATTGTTTGTATTACATGGACTTACTTAAGTTTTAAGCAATCAAAACAATAATCTATAAATATGTTATGGTCTTGTAAAAAAAAACTTGGTGAGTGTTTAATAAGAAATAAAATTTGAGTATTATCCACACCTACTTGTGGCCAAAAAAAAAGGAAAATCATTCAGAACACCTATTATTGAATAATCATTAAAATTATTATGTTATTTTAGAGCACAATCTTTCTATTATCTTGAAAAGGCAAAGCTTATCCAACGAGCACAAACTGGTGGGGTTCATCTCTCTCCACCAATCACAATATTTTTTTATTCTCAACATTTTTTAGTATAAATTTTATGATTGGGAAAGAGAATGGACTAGTTTGTGTTTTTGGCTTTTTGGTGGAAAAAGTTTCAGTAAATATCCTGAACATACATTGTGTTTTCAAGAATTCTTGTTACAAGTCACATTGAGAAGAATTTTCAGATTTGACTGGTTGTAATTGACTATGTTAATTTTTGGTAATAAAATTGGTGATATAGTTAGATTTTCTATCCAAGTGAATTGGATTTATTCTATTACAGAGGAAAATCACAAATGCAAATAAAAGTGGCATTCTTGGGATATTAATGTCATTTAGATACAACATAATGGAACGATCAGTTCTTACATTTAAACTGGATAAGAACTTAGTTTTTAATGGTCTATTTGAGAACAATGGAATTTTAAATCTGCAAGCATGATGAGAAGATTCCAAATAGAACTAATTGTTTGGTTGGTTGGATCAAATTGCAAGAAGTTGGAAATGTGCCATATGTGGTGGAAAATGGAGCTGGAGTGTTTAGTAAATCTCCAAAAGAGATAGGCAATATTGTTGCACGCTGGTTTGATCCAAAGTCTCTAGAGCTCAAGCAAATGTTTGAGAATGCATTAAAGCTAGCACAACCAAATGCAGTTTTTGACATTGTTCGAGATCTTGATAACAAACCAAGAAAGCAAAAACATAGCTTTCCATTAGCAAAAACATCAATTCCTCTACAGATTAAAAGATATCAATATCAATATATATTTCCAACAGATTATGCTTTCTTCGAGAATAACACTCATCCAGTGGTTGATGGGCGAAATCTTTATACCAATGCTTTTGATGGAAATTTTGATACCCTTGTGGCAGCCTTGATTAGAATTGGCTTTGGCCAATCTCCAATCATTATTGGAGAAATTGGGTGCCCAAGTGATGGGGCCATTGTTGCAAATATCAGCAATGAAAAAAGATTCAACCAAGGATTGGTGAACCATGTACTGAGCAACAAGGGAATACCCCTCAGACCTGGTGTTCCACCTATGGAAGTATACCTATTTGGTCTACTGGATGAGGGCCAAAAGAGTGTCATGCCTACGAACTTTGAAAGACATTGGGGTATCTATACCTTTGACGGCCACCGCCTTGACTTGGGAAAAAGATTTAAAGGTTTGGTGAATGCTGCAAATGTCCCATATCTTCCTTCGAGATGGTGTGTTGCAAATTCCAACTGTGATCTGTCCAGTGCTTCGAACTATGCACAACTTGCATGCTCAAGTGTTGATTGCACAAGACTTCTTTATGGAGGATCTTGCAATGACGTTGGAGAAGTAGGTAATGTTTCTTATGCTTTCAACAACTACTATCAACAACAGAATCAAACAAAAGGAAGTTGTTATTTTAATGGGTGGGAATGATAATTTTTTGGATCCCTCAATTGGGGATTGTCGTTTCCTGGTTGGGATTAGAGACTCCTTTGCTTCTGCTCTACATACGACTTCAATAATTTTTCTTTCAGCCCAGTGGATAGTTCTGATGTGTTTACTAACTCATGTTTGTCTTTGATTGTCTACTGATCTCCACATGCCACCAATTCATAGCCGTTGTATATTCTAAGCCTTCATCCTCATTCCTCTCCCGCCCACCTATTGTAGCATGCAAACAAAACCCTACATCAAACATAATCCGACTGCAAAAACATTCAGAGAAATAGAGAAAAAAACATGGTGAAGAAGGGCTTTACAATTACCCGATACAGAAATTGAAGGCGCCATTGCCAAGCAACCGCCGTGAAAATAGGCAGGAAAATCTAAACCGTCACAGTGCCCGTCTTAACCGTCATTTCGGCCGTCAACATTAATTGCAATGAAAAAATGTCCAAACGACTGTCAAATTTGACACAGTCGCAGAAACGTCCGCAAGGGCCTTTCCCATAGGGGAATGCCTTCGGCGTAAATATAGTTCTACTACTACATACAAGTATAAATAGAATTTAAATGCATACTTGAGAATTCAATTTAATGCAGGGAATTGACTGGAACTTGGAGAGCCTCTGAAGAATTAAGTTATAGTGTTAGTGACCGGTATTTAAAGGTTAATGCATGCAAAAGCTATAAAATAAAATTTAAAAATAGTAAAGCCAAAATAACATGGAAAATCGAGAAAAGTAAAATTGTTAAAAATAGCAAAACCGTCATTTAAGTCGTCCAAATTTGACACAGTCCATGAATGTCTACAAAGCCTTTTCCCATAGAGTAACGCCTTCAACATAATTATTAAACGGTTTATAACTTTTAATATCGAATTATAATTTTTATAATAATATTTGAATAATAAATGCATAAAATAATAATAATAATAATAATAAATGAAAATTCATAAAATAATAATAATGAATAACTTAAATATTCCTACAAACATTTAATTTAAAATGTTTTTTAATTATTAAACATATTTAAATTTTCTATTAGAAAAACATTTTCACAATGTATACCTGAATTTTAAATTCATATGTAAAAATTAAAGTTAAAAATATTAAGAATTTTCTTAATAATATTTTTCCATGTCCCATTATAAAAGATTATTCATAAACATATAGGAGTAGTATCTAGCTTAAGCTTGTTTAACTGTTATTTTCTAACAAATTTTCCAAGGTATGTGGGATTTTATGTCTATAAAATAATAACTTACATTTGATATAGTTCTAATTTTTAATTGAAAGTATCTAATATATCTTAAAAATAAAAACAAATATTTGTATCCTAAGTTTAAGGTCTAATCAAACTTGTTCCCAATGTTGAGTGTGAAAGCACAACTCTTCTAATTTAATTTAATTTAATTTATTTAATATTTATTTTTGGATTATATGGATAGCACGCATTGAAGAATTAATTGTGTTTGAAACATTTCCCCAATTATTCAAGAGTATGAAATAAAGTGAAAACACTCAAATCCGTCATTCTGTTGTTGAAAATTCTTGTCTCCAAAAGGTTGCTCGTCACTTTCTCCTCCCATGTGATTTGTTTCTAATTGGATTATCTTATTTATATCACGAGCAGAATACAACCTTTCCTTTATTCATATTTTCCGCCGTTCTCTTTTGACGTTTTCTAATAAATCTTTTCGGGCGACCTTTTGTAGACGTGGAAAGTGGGCTTAGATTAGGAAATGCATTAAACCAATTTGAATTGGTTTAATTTAAATTAAATCAACAAATTTGAACTTAGTTTGCATGGAAGAGGTTATTTATATCATAGGAAAATATAGAATAATTTATCGGTTTGAGAAATTAGGATTATAGACACAGATATATTGAATTTTGTGATTGAAGAGTTAATGACAAATAATATAAAAATTTAGAATGTGAGAAGAGATATTAAAAGAAATATCTAGTGGTCTTAAATTGCCTAAGTGATATTAACTACGTTTTGCGTGATTTATCTCGTAGTGTGTATTGACTACTCAATATATGATTCTATGAATAAGGTTGATTGATGGAGCTCAACATAAGTTCAACCCTCTCTCCTCAAAGCTCTTGATCATAGGTAATCGTTGATCCCTCCAAACTATTAAAGAAGAAACTACACATTTAGATCGACATATTTTTGCCTTGATACACTATAGGTGATTAACATGGATTTTTTGGAATTTTGTGATGCGGGAGCATAACTTGCGGAGACCATAACTTTTAATCCGATTGTTGGATTGTCTTGAAAGTTTACAAGGTGGTAGATATACATTAGTACAATGTTGTGGTAATCTTTGCCAACAAGGTTGTGGCCATGTTGGCACATATTCGGGTCCGGATTCCTTCATCTAGTGGCCTAAAATTGGCTCCGAACATTTTTTTTCGCTTTTGACTAGGTCTTAGAACTTTAATAACTTTTCGTTGTGCTTGTTAGAATAGGTCAAAATTCCGCATGAGACTTAATTTATGAAAGCATATTTGGCACACAAATTTAAAGGGCCATCCCAGTTGTTTTGCTAGTAGGTAATTTTTGGCATTTTTTAGGGTTTTTGGCAATGTAGGGTTTTTTTCGGCATTTTAGGGTTTTAGAGTAGACATGAAATAAAAGGTGAATTGTAATGATGATAAAGATGAGTGTGGATTCCGAATGAGAAGAAAGCTATTTTGAAGCTCATGGTTTTTATTTGCAAAATTGTTTATGTGTGTTTGGAGGTATTTCCACCTCTTGCATTTGGATTCACATCATTTCGGAGGCATGTTATAGTTAACAAACATATTTCACAATATCATTAAACATCATACAAGGGTGAATTTTTTCATTACAAGAATAATATCTATGTATTTTTGGGGAAATAATCACCTTGACACTAACGCTATCATAGTCCCAATGAAAGGAAATCACCCAATGTTTACATTAACTATTTTTATAATTACTTGGGATTTACGACATTTGATGCGGAACATAAAGTCTTAAGGCCATAACTTTTGATCTAAGCTGTTGGATCATCTTGAAATTTTCATGGGTGGTAGTTCATGATTAGTAGTATGCCATGGCCAACTTTTCATAAAGGTTGTTGCTATTTTAGCATATATTTGGGGCGGATTCCTTTGTCTAGTGGTCTAAAATTAGCTTTGAATATATTTTTTACTTTTTTTCGAAAGTAGAGTTTTACAAAAAAAATTGGGGCCCATCCGAGGTTTCTAGCGAGTAATTTTTGGCATTTTAGAATTTTTAGAACTAATGTGAAATAAAAGGAAGATTGTAATGATGTAAAATATTAGTGTGGATTCTAGAATGAGAAGAAAAATATTTTGAAGATTATTTTTTTACAAACAATTTGTGTGTGTTTTTGAGGTATTTACACCTCTTGCACTGGATCCACATCAATTGGGAGCAGAGCAATATTTTTATCTTGCGAGAACAATTAACGTAATATATATTACATTTTTCGTGTAATTTATTTCCTCTATTTTTACAAGCATGGATAAACACAAGAGGGGAGGTTATTCCCATATGAACAAGCATATGCGGGAGCTACAGAGACAAGTTCCTAAGCTCACAAGAGAAGTTACCCGCATTAGAAGGAGATATGAAAATGGGGATGTTGACCCGAGATAGTGATATTGAAGAATTTCCTTCGTTAATGAATGAAGGAAGAAATGAAGAAGAGAATGAGAAAGATGTAGACACCTTGAATGAGATACCATTTGAGGAGAGATTGGTCCAATCTTTAGAGGGAAGGAATGATGAAATTAAGATTTATGTTCCCGATTATGGTGGAGAGTTAGAACTAAAGGAGTTGATTGACTAGTTGAATCGCATGGAAATCATTTTTGAGTGGAAAACCCTTTCAAAGGAGAATAAATTTAAGTTTACATGCACTAACATGGTCGAACATGCATTGATCTTGTGGGATCACTTAAAACCGAAAGAGAAAGGAAAGGAAAGGAAAGGAAAGGAAAGGAAAGGGCAAGATATGAAATTAGAATAAAATGGTGATCAACTTGAAAGAAAATATTATGCCTAGACATTATTTTGAAGGTAATTTCTAAACCTAAGACATAAGGATCTCAACATTGAAGAGTATACGAATGAATTTTACAATCTACCAATCTAGGTGGAACAAAGAGAGTCCGAAGAACATAAGGATATAAAGTATGTAAATTGGTTGATTAGTACTATACAAGATGAACCGAGTATGCTCTGGATCCATAGCCTAGATGATGCCTATCAACTCACATTAAAAGTAGAAAAAAAGAACAAGAGGAGTAATTTTAGAAGAGGTGTGTGTTATCCATTTTTGCACCCTCGTAAAATGGGTAACTTATCAAGTCGGAGTGATGGCGAGTTGATGGGGGAAGAAATGCTTTGCATTTTCAAGGAAGCTCGTTAGTTAGTTCGGTCGAGTTGGTGTCCATTCACAACAAGTCGGCTCGCCACAACGAAGGGCCAAGTTGATGTTAATGAGCGATCTTATTTTGGCATGCTCGATGAGTTAATACATTTGTGGGTTATAAAACCTACCGGTAGCATCGTAAACAGAGCTACTGGCCGGTGGTAGCATTAAAAATAATATTGACCGTGCAAAGTACGATCCGGCAGGTTGAGTGATTGGTTGGGAAAAAGCGGTAGTAAAAAAATGCCGGTAGAATGTACGGATGATACACGTTGGTAGCATTTAAGGTGTTACCAACTGGTAATAGGAAAATGGTGGTTTTATGATAGGTTGCGAGAGGAAAATAGCGCATCAACCGGTAGCACTCAAAATGCAACCAACCGGTAACATGTATAGATGCTTTACCCGTAGAAGATAGTGGTGATCTCGGAAGTGGTTTTAAATGCTATCATTAAGTAGCATTTTGAGTGCCACCAGTCGGTTGCACAAAGGTGGTTATAAAGAGCAGTCGGTGATAACAGGGGTGTCTATAGCATTTTACAGATGCTACCTGGCCGTCGGCATGATTTTACGCTATCACCACTAGTGGGAAAGAAAGTGTTTGTAACATGATGAAGAAGGGTGTCGGTAGTAGGAAAAAATGTTATTGGTTGATCGTATTTATGCAACTAGTCGAACACAAGGTGAGTATTTTAAGGAAATAAAATGACCAAAAATAGAAATTGCTCCCAATCAACACTAGGAGAAACTTTCTCTGGCCGACACTAAGAACAATTATGCAATTGACCGAATATAAGAACAAACAAGAAATTAATAGAAATAAAGACAAAGTTATTCAACTACCAGTTTAATGAGGTATGGCACCGATCACTACCCATGCAAGAAAACTTGTAATTTGGAAGGCTTCGCATACCTCTTTAATGAAACTTGTTGGTTGGTGATGCAATTTCAAGGATCTTCATCTATCTATTGTACAATTCACCTCATTTTGAGGGGAGACATTCTATAATGTAAAAGAACTTTGTCAAAATTATTCCAGTCAGTTGTGAGTCAGCAGCCTCAAATTTGGGCATTTTGTAAAGGATTCTTGCCTTGTGCCTATATTGTAATGGATCGTGCAACATTTTAAGAAATAAAATTTAGGTTTTATGGTTTTTCCTTACCCTAACTCATGTTCTATTGCACTACTTTAATTTCATTTTATTTGTAGGTATATTAAGTATCTTTTTGTCTCTTTCGGGACCGGAATTTGTTGTGCCCTACGAAGATGGAGATGTTAATTTTACTTCTAATTCTGGAACTTTTATCTACCATATCCCCTCTATTTGTTCCCCATTTTCACTCACTTAAAATATATCCACTCCACTTTTATTGGTGCTATAGCCTCCCTTAGTTTAGGTCTTTGATTTTGTGCATCTCTCTCTTCCTTGGTCCCTTGGAAATCTAGGTTAGCATTAGAATAATTGCATTTCCCCTTCAAGGAATAGTTTTAGCATTAGGAATAAGTACAACAACCAGCCTTCTCCGGAGGTTTGTTTTAATTGCAACGGTCCCACACTTTGAGACAACCCCATGTTAGTCAAAAGTAAGAATCTATAATATGCAAATCCTATGGTGATACCTTTTTGACATAACATTTTTGGCACGTGTGGTGGGAGAGAAGTCAATTTTTTAAGTTTTATCAAGATTGGGTGTGTGTCTTGATGAGATTCTAGCCTTTGGAGCCTTTGTAGTAGAACATCTAATGACTCCAATTAGAAAATCATTTGGTCTCAAAAGTGTTGGCATTTCAAGTTCATGAGAAGAAGTCAAACAAGATCAACAAGAAGAGAAGATGGCATTTTTGAATACTTGCCACTCTTTGCGAGTAGAGAAAGAAGATGGATAAGAGTCTAGAGGTATCCATCTCCACCAAAAAGAACCTTATCTACACCTCCATCTGGTAGGCCCTTTTAGCAATCAACTAGAGTTCTTAGACTTATCATAACGGATACACCACAACAAAATCCATTTGTCAATATCACGGGAAGTAGTCCACTTTCCCTCAATGAAGAAAATCAGATTCTAGTGGCGGCCTTGAAGAGAATTCCATACTTCACTGGAGAAAATCACCCTACTCATGTTGATCAGATACAATATATTATACATGAGTACGCAATCCATAAAATTGTTGATATGGATGTAGCTGTGAAAAATCCTAGCATATTCATTCAAAGGAAAATCCTTACAGTGGTTTAGGAGTCTAGCGTGAAGATCTATTCAAAATTGGGATCAGTTGTGCACAACTCTATGTAATCAAATTAGAGAAAGAGAAGATAATCTATCATTGTTGGAACAATTAAACACAAACAAGAGAGCTCCAAATCAAAAAATTGAGGATTTCAATTTCCGGTTTTAAAGAATGTGAGACAGATTCCGATTTTTGTAAGACTAGCTATTGAAGGTGTATTTCTCTATTTCCTTAAGGCTCTTAATTCTAGTATATCTCATATGGTACATTCTATGAGAGTGATAACCTTACTAGGGGCTTATGCCATAGCTATTAGAGTTGAGAATTTCCTAATTCAAGTATGTAAACTTACATGTAAAACACTTACGCTTATTTATCCAAAAATGGGGAATCCTAGTTCTAGCAAAACACTTGAGTTAATACATATCCCTACTCCTAGAAATTAGAGTTCTAATGAGGATTCTACCTCTTCTTCTAACACCTCAACTGAAACCCAATAGGTCATCAAGAAATTGTAGAACATAGGGAATTATTCGGTAACTCTCAAGAGGTAACAAGATCAAAATTTAAGGCCATATTAGATTCAAGCCCAACCAAATAGACCCACATATCATCCAAATAGATATCTTTCGCAAGATGTTAATAAAAATAAAGGAAAACACCTAGCTACTAAACCATTTTAACCATACAATCCTAATCCACCTTCAACATCCAAAGCCTTTATTCCCAACAAGAATAATGTTGCAAAAGAATATGAATTGTGTTTCCCTTGTGGTTAACGCCATAATCAAGAAGCATTTTGCAATGGTATGCTAAATCAAACCTTGATGGTGTAAACTATTGGTGTGTCTTAAGAGACATATGAAGAAGAAAATAAACAATAAGAAAACAATCAAGAGGTAACCCAAAATGATACTTCACTAGTGAACTGGAAAACAAAGGATTTATGTGGTATAAATTAGTCTCCTTCTTAAGGGTAGCAGCCAACAAAAGGTCTAAGAAAAGAAATATAGAAGGAGGAAAATCATCAAATGCAGGTGTTTCTCAACCTTCTATCACACCCCAAGGATTTAGTAGCTCAAATTCAAGTACCCAAATCTCAGAATCATCCTAGAGCACTGTTGTAGAAGCTCATGTACAAGAGAAATTAGTGCCAAGAAAAGCGTAATAGAAGGACAACTTTCCTCCATTCAACATCATTGAACACATGAAGAAAACAAATGTAAGCATCTCTATGTGGGAATATTTGAAAATTCTAAGACAAAGGGATCTTTTGCAAGCAGCTATAGATAACTTTCCCATCTCAAATGAGCCACCCAAGGACAAAGATAAGGTCCTCACCGGTGCAAAGACAAGAAAAGGAGGTTCAACCAAAAAAAATGAAACCTCCACCATTTTATGTGTCCTTGATCATTAAGAACAACTTGGTATGCAATTGCATGATTGACTCGGGGCAAGCGGTTCAGGTGATGCCTAAACAAAATACTAGATCGGGGTAAGTGTAGAAATATGTGGGGCCAAAAGGGGGTAAAAAGGGACACCTTTTCCCTTGAATAAATGAAACCTGAACTTTATCAAATAATTCAGCATGCCTATGCTCAAAATTTAACAACTTGATAACAATAAGTACCATACGGCTCAAAATCTAGTTTCTAAACTACATTTTTTAAATGGTTGAGATTAAGAGGCTTAAATATTGTGCGCACACAAAGTATGTCTATTTTTGTGTAAAAAAGATAAGAACCTATTATGTGTGCATCCCCCCATTTTTTTATTTGTATTATTTTTGTAAAACATCCCTTTGGTAGAAAGTTAGCTAAGACCATGTATGAGGTCCCACTAAATTTTCATAATTTTTGGATGAATATATAATTTTTAATTAATTTTCAAAGTGCACATATACTGAAAATGAAATATTTGTGTGTGCACCCCCATAACTTTGAGAAAAAAAGTCATTTTTTAGTTTTATTTTTTGAATGCGTTTAGAATGGAGTTTAGAAAAAACAACATTTTTTTAATTTGGATGAAAAAATCGTAAATTGTGCACCAAAACATATGCATAGGTTTTGCAAGAAAACAAGGCACTAGTGAAAGATATTATGGATGAAAGCCTTAAAATAATCATATTTTAGAAATAATTATATCACCATCAAGGTAAAAATGATCTTGACATCGTATTATAATTTATATTTTGAATATTATGTTTTAATGTATGAGATATTTGGATGTACATGTGAAATTTTGATGTTTTTCTATCAAACATAGTTTTAATCAAACAATACACTATCAAACCTCCGGTTTGGAAATCCAAACCTTTGGATTGGGTATTCAAAACCATAAAAAATGAAACATGAGTGCATTATAACCTACTCACGTTCTTGTTTCGAATGAAGAATATGTTCATTTAGGGAGGATAATGTGGAAAAACACATAGAAAAACATAACGTGAGCACGTTATAACACTAGCATGTTTTGGATTGGTAAAATTGATCCGTAACGTGCTTATGTTATAACGCGACCTATATTTTCCTTTTTGCGTTATAGCGCAACCGAGGCATAACAAGAGTGCATTATGGCCAAAATGGTCGAGAGAAAACATATTTGTATCCACTTTTTGGTCCCCCATCTTTGTGTATACATCCTTCAAATTTGGTCTAAAGTAAAAATTTATTCCTAAAAGAGTTGTATAAATAGATGCCCAACAACGGTGGGAATAGTTGGAATGAACAAGGATCTGAATCTAACACTGCATGCATGCCAAAATGTCAAAGTTACGTAAGACATGTCGGTTATTTATTTGCCACCACTCTTTGCCATATATTTGTCTAGGGATTTCAATGTTAAAATTAGTGGTACCAATCGGTTGATTGGTCCCACATTATTTTGAGAAAAAGGTATGGAGATAAAGCTATAATTAGATTAGAGCCGATTTCCAATTACCATACGAGCCTTACATGCCAAGCATAGTCAATGCCAACTACCTAACTTTTGATTAAGAAGATTTCTCGAGTAGTTAGGAAGAAAATACTAATGTTGGAGGCATTCCGATTTATCACTAGATGAATAGACAAAAAATAAACTTGGCTATGATCCTTATAAGGAAATGGAGGAAGCTAAATTAGCTATATATTATATACATGAGGAAAATCCACCTCTTCCTAGCATCACCAAACCAAATGAAAAAGATGAAAATGATGTCTTGTAGTTGTTCTTTGATGGTTCAAGGATTAGAGAAGAAATTTGGAGGGGGCGCAGTAATTATTTCCCCCAAAAGTTCAAATACTACTCAACTTTTCACCTTTAATTTACTTAGTCCAACAACACTATGGAATATGAGGCATTGATCCATGGATTACACTGGGAAAGGAAAAGAGGTATCAATAATTTTCAAGTTTTTAGAGATAGTGAACTGATTGTAAATCAAGTCAAAGGGAAGAATGCAAAAAAATGATATCCTAAAGAGCTAAAAATATTGGGTATGGGATCTCATTGAGGCATTCAACATTAATTCGGTAATGAATAAGAAAAATGAGGTAGCAAACAAACTTGTAAAAATTGGAGCAACATTTGATGTGGTTGAAAGTATCAAGAGAGATCAATTATAAAATCATATCAAAGTAGTGGTAAGACGAAAGTACATTAGGACAACAAAACTAGTTGGAAAGTGTTCGAGAGTCACTAGTAAATCATTAACTTATTACATGAAGAAGTTGAGTTATCTTCAAAGAATCAAGACAAATTGGAGCAGAAATATGGTAACCAATTGGTCCATCTAAGAATGAACAAGCTCCCAAAGGGCTTGGTAACTCTAGAGTCAATCTTCAATCCCAATGATCAATTCCAGAAGGAAAAAGCAAATATTTAGGTCAAAGGGGAAGATTCGGAGCCCATTTTGGTTTGAGAGGGTAAAGTACTCCAAATTGGAAAAGTAAGTATTGATCACGAAAAATTTGATTTCATACAGCTTTGCCGAGAATTCCAAAATGTCTTTTCTTGGAGCTATGAGGACTTAAGGGGTTTTAACCCGTGGTTGTGAGAATACACCATTACACTAGATCCATAAGATAAGACTATTAGATAGAAACAAATACCAGTCAACCCTCATATCGAGCCTCTCATGAATAAGGGGATGAAAAAAATCATTGAGGCAAGAATAGTTTTTCCAATCGAGCACTATTCATGGGTGTCTAATTTGGTGTTAGTCGGAAGAGAAACAAAGCAAGCAAGTTGTGTGTGGACTTCTGAGACTTGAACAGGGCTTCTCTCAAAGACCACTATCCACTTCCTTCCATGGAGGAAATCTTGCAAGTAGTAGTTAGTTCAAATATTTTTGCACTTCTAGATGGCTACTTGGGATACAATCAAATCACGTCGAAAGAGGAAGATTAATTCAAGAAAGCCTTCACCACCAAATGGGGAACATACATTTATATAGGAAGATGTCATTCAAAGGTTATCAAATATCGAGTAACATTCCAGAGGGATATGGACATGGAGTTCAAGGGGTTGATAAATAAGATAGTTCTTATGTACTTAGATGACATTACTATATTTGACAACAACGCAACAAGTCACCTCTTTCACCTCGATAAGTATCAAAAGATGCAGGAGATTTGGAGTGTCTCTAAATACGAAGAAGTGTATATTCCTAGCTCATAAAGGCAAGATATTAGGTCACATGGTGTCTAAGGAGGGGCTAATAATTGATCCAGAAAGAGTTGAAGCTATATGTGCTCTACCACTGCAAGTCACAAGAAGGCTCTCCAAATTTTTTTGGGGAAAATCAATTTTGTCTGCAAGTTTGTTCCTGATTTTTCCACACTTATTAAGCCACTAACCATGATGTTGAAGAAGAGTATGGAATTTAAGTAGACAATAGAGGGCATGGATATTTTTAATCTATCAAGCATGTCACATCTCGGGCTCAACTCTCATTAATCGAACTTCCCTAAAGACTTCACCCTGTATGTTTTTAGTGGCGCAAATGCAATATCTACAAAATTAGTACAACCAAATCAAGAAGGATTGGAGCATCCTATTTATTTTTGTAGCCATGTCCTTGAAGATTATGAGGTGAGGTACTCTTTCATTGAGAAGAGCATCCTTGTTGTTATCATAAGTTTACAGAAATTTAGACATCTATTGTCAAATAACAAAATTCATTTACTATTTACACACACTAGTGTAAAAGAATTTATTTTAAATAAAATACTTAATGAAAAAAGAGCTGGATGGATAACCAAAATCATAGAATATGACACTAACATTAAGTTAACTAATTTTGTCATGGGTAAGTGTGTTTTTGAGCAGATTGTCTTCAAATTAGCATGAAGAGTTGATAATTGAAGAAGGAGTTGTATTGGCGTTACAAGATGATCAAGATCAAGCCGCAGATGGTGTGCCCATTCCTTCTTGGACTCGGATATAACACACTTCCTTCAAATAGGTAAAAGTGCTAAAGTTTTGAGCAAGGCCAAGAAATAGTAGTTTAGGATACAAACTATACCATATGTGCTTGTAGATAATGTTTTATTCAAAAAGGACGTGAATGGTGTCCTCTTAAGGTGGATCAAGACATGTCATATGAAGAGGGTATTACATGAGTTTTATGATGGAGAAACACTTGGTCACTTCGCCCAAAAAGTAATAACTCTTAGAATCATGAAAATCGATTATTACGGCCTAATATTTTTAATGATTTCCACTCATCGATCAAGAAATTCAAGAAGTGTGCCTTCTTCACAAGAAAAGAGAGACTAGAAGCTCTCTCATTACACCCCATCTCTATAAATGAACCGTTAATGCAATGGGGTTTAGAATTTATCGTGGCGATCAACCCAAATTCGAGCCCAGTCACAAATAGATCCTTACGATTACAAACTACTTCACTAAGTGGACATAGGCAATTACACTCAAAGAAGCAATCACCGGCAGAATTAGTCTCCTTCGGGGGTTTGGGATCTCATCCCGGTAGAGTGTTTCGAGGCTGCGAAAAGAAAGGAATGAAAGAGGGAAAAGAGAAAGAGCAGATCAGAAGGAAGAAAAGAAATGAATTCCAAAGCGAGAAAGGTCGGAAGATTTATGTTTTTGGGTTGGTAGTATGAGCCAAACCTACTTGCATAAATAAACAAAGCAATCTTGATGAGCAAATGACAGAAAAGTAGATATGAATCCAGATTAAACACATACGAGATCTAACGTAAGGAAGATCTAATGCATAACACAGCTATTGAGCACAAAGTCTTAATATTTGTATTATTGTTTTCTTCTGTTACAAGAAAGCTCAAAGTCTTTCTCTCCTCACTTCTATTTTCATCTAAAAAATGTTCACCCGAATACAACAAGTATTCCAGTATTTATAGAAGAGAGGAGAAGGAAAGCAAAAAGGAGCCAACAAATATTTACAAAGATATTTACAAAATATCTAAAAGTCATGTTGACTTTTGACAACTTGATGGATGACATCATCCCATGATGCAACATGGATGATGTCATCATTTGTGCCAACACACTTTAGACATTTCAACAAGAAAGTCGGAGAATAGAGAGAAGAAGAAGAAGAAGAAGAAGAAGAAGAAGCTACTCGTCATCGTCATCCTGCGGCCGAAAGGGGTTGCACTTACGATCTTTGCTCGGGAGATGATATGTGGGCGGCGCGGTATTCCAAAAACTTGTTAATCATGGGCCCAAATTGATCCTGTGATGGATCCTTGTGCCGTTCGCTGATTGCTTCGCAAGTCTCCCGCTCGCTTATGAGCTTTTCTGGGAGTTTAGAATAATCTTTCTCCGCCTCGATGAGGAACCCGATGAAGTCCCTACAGGCCAGCAGGTTGTTGATAGATTCAGTGTCAAATGTGACCTCTGGCCCCGTTCCTTGAGAAGCGATCTCCTTGAAGATCCGGATAGTTTCATCAGCTGATCTCATGGTAAAGGAAGGAGTGAGCAGCCCTGGAGACATGTTAAGAACAATTCGCTCCATTTGATGCATCGCATCCCAGGGCCTCTTCCTTCACCTTGTCTATCTTTTCCAGAACAAATTCCAGCTGATCTATCGATAGTCGAGTGGACATGGTTTTGTTGAGGGCCCTTGGATGGCGAAAACTCGAACTTGACCAGATCTTGGTGAGCAGTCGAACATTTGTTGAAAGGTCTCATGTTGGAGTCTAGCATGTTCTAGCTCTTCGATATGGGACCCGCTAATGCTTGGAGTTCCTTGTTCGCCTTTCTGATGTTTAGATATGAATTGACATACTCGGCGATCACTCTTTCACTGTCCTTGAGGATCTGGCTCCTCCAAGCAGAAACGGCCATACCCTGCTCGCCGATCTTTGAATATTCATTGATTTTCTCCTGGCTGAGAAGCTCAGAAGTCTCGGCGGCAGTCGTGGGAGGTGCACTACCCATCTTCTGTAAGGCTTGAAGCTAGATATTTGTTCTGCTCCTTCAGTAGCCTTTTCTCTTCTTTTATTTCTTGAAGCTTTTTGCAGAGGGCATCGACTGCGGAAAGAGCTTCCCCCTGGAGACTTTCAGAAGACGTCCCCATTGTGACTTGAGTCACAGTAAAATCTGTCGGAGACAGATCTTTTTTCTCCTTGAGGGGATCAGGGTATGCTATTTCCATAACTCTCTCACCTGCAGCACTTTGAGAGAAGCGTGTTACAGGCTTTTGCTTCTTTGCCCCTTTGGCTGGAATTACTGAAAAGTCCATCGGAGCGATGGGAACTTTCCTCTTTTGTTGGCTCTCAGCTGTTGAGAGATCAGGCTGGTCCCATAGAAGAAGGACCAGAGACAGAGGAGGAGGGAGCAACAGTAGAAGAGGGGAAAAACGTGGAGACACGCGGCGGTGGCATTGAAAGCATAGCCGAAGAAGTGTCCACGGGAGGAAGGGAAACCGTAGCTGCAGAAGACATAGGAAGGGAAGGGAGCCCGGAAATGAGGGAAGAAATGGAAGAAGATAAATCAGTGAGGGAGGAGAAGATAGACGAAGAGGTGGGGGAAAGAGTAGAAGAAGGGCGGAGGACGCGACCAAAGGGGTGGTCGCGTGAGTCACTTGAGGAGGGGAAGGAAGAGAAGAAGAAGGGATAGAAGGGACTTCTGTGGTTGTAGCAATGCCGACATCCTGAGTGGATGGGCGTATGGGACTATCCTGCTTGCTTCTTTCTCTGGCGAATCGAGTTATTACATTGCAGCGTGCTTTGTGGAAGGAGGACTTCCAGGGGCTTCTTCCTGAATGGTGCTAGATTCACCTTCTACACCTTTGCCTTTTAGCTGCTTCTTGGACCTTGGAGGTGCATTGCCCAATGGGGAGGTTGTGAAATCTACCCCGAGGTAGATCAGCCCGTTCATGCGGCACCAGTGCTCTGTTCTGCGCATAGTCTCCTTGACCCTCTCCTCAATTGTTTGAGGAGCCTTGCTTCTGTCAATGGCCGGGAAGGGCCAATCATCCCCTTCCCGTGTCATTATACACCTTGTCTACTTCATCTTCCGTAGTTTGGAAGCCTTTGGGGACAATGGCCACTCCGTATTGGATAATTTCCGCCGATGCTAGCGAGAATGATCCTTTCTTACGAGTTCCACCTCGTGGATGGCGTCAATGTAAATATCCTCAATTTGAGGGACATGGATCGGATCAAGCTTAGCCCTTGGCGGCAGCCCCTTGGGTCAAGGTAGGCTGGTGGGAAGTCATGTTTCAAATTGAGCAACTCCGGCTCTGCGAACATTTCCTTCGCCTTGTGATGGGTGGAGCATGTGTATCGGCCCCTTTGTGAGGGGAAAGGAGTTCCGCCCTTCTTTCTTTTGAGGCATTTCTCATGGTATGTGACCAGCTGCCTTGATAGCTCTAGTAGAATCAGCTTAGGTCTAGCATACCTCGGTAGCCTGGTTGGCTCGCCCAAGAAGTTGACCGCCCTCAGATAGGTAAATGTGGGAAACTGGGTGAACAGGGCCCCCCACTTCTCCACGGTTGACACAATGTTTTTGGTCGTGCGACCATGAGTTAGATTTGGCCTCAACAGGAAAATGATGTGATAGAAGAAAGCATCATTAATTTTGGTGAATTGAGGGATGCTTATTCTCGGCCTCGATTCGGATAATATTCATATATTTTGACACGAGGCCAAATTCCACCGGTTTAGCCACTGGATAATCCCTCTCTCCGTCTTGCTGCAGCGTAGACTACGTAGGAGTTCATATGGAACACTCCTGTTGTGGCGAATTGTTGTAGCTGCTCGGAGATGGTGCTGCTTATTATTTCTCCCCAGCAAAAGCGTTGCTCAGGCACATTCTTATTCATTGTCTCCAAGTACCTCAGCATCCATTTATGGAAGTAGTGGGCGTCAGAAAGCCCGAAGACTCTGCTCAGGAAAGTAATAGTATCGTTGAGCTCTTCTGAGAAATCACTGCGGTGGATGATTTGGGGCCACCGGGTTACCACCTTCTTGTTCTTCAAGTAGACTTCGTTCATTAGTTGCATGCATTGGTCTTCATTGTCTTCCCAGGCCTTGATGCACTCTTCTTGGTGCGGCCACAAAGTGCGGTGGTGAGGATGCAGAGCATTATCTCAAAATGACGGGCGGTGAGGTTTATGACTACCTCGCCCTTGCTTTGTTTTCGACACATCTTGTGTCCTTGTTGTAGATTGTGCAATCACCATCATGAATTCATTGTTGGCGGCAGCGTGGGATTCCTCGGTGAAGTGCGAGGGCCTTGCCTATTAATTTGTCCATCCACGGACTTCTTGTAACCTTCTGAGTTCTAACCCAGAATTCTTCCATGTCAATGTGACCCAACTCTGAGTCCCTGACATCCATACTGCATTCAGCCTGTGATTCGGGCATCCTGACCCTTTGATATTTGTACTTCATCTCTTCCTCTGTAAGCTTAGCCTTTCCTCTTGGTTTGGTGGGTCTCTTGTTGGATGTAGACATATGTTCTTTTGAACTCAGTTGCTGATCTGCATGAAGAAGAAGCGAGACCCAATCCAAAAAGGTTGAATTAGCCATTTGATCTTCCATTGGAATGTCAGCAGAAGAAAGAGTTAGAGATTTTAAGGCTCAGGGCGCAGGGCGCATGAAAATTACAACTTGCAGGCCAAATAGATAAGGCGCATGGCGCATGGATGTTGCAGATTGCATTTTATAAAGGGCGCATGGAATTTTCATGTTGCATTGGGATTTGGTGCGCCCTTCGGCGCATGGATGGATCGTGTAACATTGACTTTTCGTATGCCAAAGGGATATGGCGCGGCGCACGAAGAGTTTACACAACATAATGTTATTGCAATCGGGGATGCGCCTGCGCCTTTATAGCTTCATACTTGTGCAGATAAAGCTTGTGTTGCATGGAAGCTAGGTGCGCCATGGGCGCATGGAAGCGTGATGCAACAAAAGGATGGCGCGCCAAAGGGGGCGATGAGATTTGACACTTTGTAGCATGTGAAAGAGGCGCAAAGGCGCGAGAGGTTAATGATGCATGCAAGCGAGGCGAAAGGTGCGCCTTGGCGCGCGTGGATTTTGCTCAGATTACAAGGCGGTCGAGATGCGCGAAAAGGGGCGCAAATGTTCATGATGTTGGGGGGGTGACGAGATGCGCGAGGAGGAAAGCAGAGAACTAAACTTTCAAAGGGGTTTTACATGATGTAGATTTCTTCTCCTCCTTCGTTCCTATTTGAAAGGCTCGGTGGGGTAGATAAAATGATCTAGATCGGGAGGCCACTGACCACTGTTTCAAGAAAACGTCCTTCTCCAGCAGATCTGGAAAGAGGAAGGATAGCATGGGGGGGGCAGCAAACGGAGGAGGCTAGGCCAACACATTTATATTTCAAAACCAACTAGCAAGCTAAAACCAGACCAAGAACACACCAAGAACTGAAAACACAAAACGCACGAGAGAGAAAGACACCTCTTACGGATAAATAGCAAAAGCTCGGGAGCGGGTCCACGAGGTGATGAAAACAATGAGGTAGGGCTGACAGGCTCAGAAAAATCACGTGCTCGGTGAAAAGTGAAAATGACATTTGGGCGCGCAAACCATATATATATATAAAAAGCTGGTCATAAATGCGCCACCCACTTTTGAAAAGCGCATGAAAACTGCTGTCGACAGGAGAAAGCGTGCGCCCTTTGGCGCACGAAAGTATTTGACAACAGGAGACAAAGCGCGCCTTTGGCGCACCAAAAGCATTGTCGACATGAAGTTATGTGCGCCCTTTGGCGCACCAAAACGTTTTGTTGCACAAAGATTATGCGCGCCCTTTGGCGCACCAAAGAGTGGCGCAACAAAAGTTGTACCAACACAAGCGCATGCGCCTTGGCGCACGCAGGGAAGGTTCAACATTCTTTGGCGCATGAAAAGTTGTGTTGACATTGAAAACCATGCGCTAAAAAGGCTTTTAAGGGCGCATCAAAAGTTAGTGTTCTGAAAGCAATTTCATGCGCTTGACCAAAAAAGGCTCAAAAAGACTAAGTTCGAAAACTAGATTTCGGGAAGGGATTTTACAACGTTTGAACACAAGAGGATCCCTAACGAGGATCGGAACAAAATTTTCGGTATGGTTATCGGTAAAATTGCCCTTGTCAATTTACGGGATAATGGTGGCTCTTTACGGGGACTATCCTGAGCGAACTCGGGGTAGAGAATCCCAGACTTGTGCCTATCCATTGGGTATGAGTCAAAAACAAGGGGACCGGAGGAGAACAAAAGAAAACACACAACAAACCAAAAGCAAACACACGATGGAAGCAAACACACAACAAAAAGCAAACTGTACAAAGAAGAGAGCAAGCTCTACTTCCTGAAGATCTTCAGATGCTGCCCGCTATAAGGAAGCGGGAGTTCGGTTCCATCCAGATATGAGAGATAGAAACTATTCTCTCCGTTGAGTTGCTTGATCTTGAAGGGCCCTCTCCATAGGGAATCAAACTTTCCATGCATGCCCTTTGGTTCTCTTCGCTTGTCCCATAAAAGGACGAGATCTCCCACTTGAAAATCCCTTTGCTTGGCCTTCTTATCAAAAGCCTCTTAACTTGATTCGATGTTCGGTGATCTATCGACCACCTTACTCTCTTTTCTTCAAGTTACCGAGATACATGATTCTCTTTTCAAGAGAACTTTGGAAAGTTTCATCTTGATGGCTCGTGCAGCAAGCGAGAGCGAGGAAGTTCGCGAGAAATGGGAAGCTCGGCATCAATGCCATATAACACTTGAAAAGGTGACATGCGAGAGATCTCTTGGGAGTAATACGATCGCCCCAAAGCGCGTCGTATAAAGACTTGTGCCACATTCGCTGATTTGATTCCACGTTTTCGTATGATGGTCACCAAGTTCTTATTCTTTGGATTCCGCTTGACCATTTCCTGAGGGTAATAATCGGATCGTGAGCCAAGGTTATCCCATATTCATAGCAAAAACTAATAACTCTCGTGAGGAGAAGTTAGAAGCATTATCAGCAACGATTTTGTTTGGGCGCGAACGACAATGATATTTTCTTTAATGAAATTGCAAACCACCTCGAAGTGGCATGCTTGCAGCGGTATGGCTTCCACCCACTTGGTGAAGTAATCCGTTCTTTGTAAGGACATAGCTATGTCCGGCACTCGATTGAGGATTGAGTGCGCCAATAAAATCAATTCCCCATTGCTGAATGGTTCATTGATAATGACCGGCCTTAGGGGAAGGCAGCTGACTTGGGCTTGCCGAGCGAATTCTGGCGGGGTTCACACTTTCGCCACCCAGGTGGCTGTATCTTGAAAGAGCGTCGGCCAATAGTACCTAGCTCGAATGATCTTGTGTGCAGTTACGGAGGAAGAGAAATGCCCTCCACAAGCTGAATTGTGAAAACTTTCCAGTAGTTTTACTTGCTGGGGCTTGTCGACACATCGCAGGAAGATGCCATCTATCCCGCGCTTATATAAGCCGTCATCCCAGATGACATATTTAGCCACCCTGAGCTTTATAGTGCGCTTCTCCTTTGCAGTTAGGTGCATCGGGCATTCGCCGTAGGTAAGGAAGAAAGCGATGTCGGAGTACCACTCATCACTAGTTGCAACAAATAGAACCAGAGGCAGAGAATCAGGCTCTTCCTGCCGGTCCTGTGTTTCATCGGTGTAGTCACCCCTTTCACCAGGGTTTTCTGAATCTTTGTTTTCAGCCATTAGGGTGACACGAGGCCCTTGCCCCTTACCGGCTTGGTTGGTTTAATATCAGTCATACTCACGGACCTTTGCGATCAATTTCCCGCAAACTTCCTAACTCTGCTTTGAGTTAGAATTGATTTCACCACCGCCGTGTCGGGGACCAGCACCACCGTATGCGAGTTTAGAATGTAATACCTGAAATTCTTCTTTGCTTTGACAACGGCAAAGCGCATGCTTTTCAATTGAGTCATCTTTAGTTCGTGAGCTTGAGAGGAGAACTCATGAATGCAATGGGGATTGACATCTCAGAATTCTTTTGCATTAAGATTGCGGACACGGTATGCTCGGATGCATAACTATACATGATGAAGTCCTTGGAGAAATCGGGACATACGGGGTGGTGCATGAGCAACGAAGCTTTTATTTCTTCAAATGACCTTTTCCCCTCTTCACTCCATCGAAAGTTGGTGACCCCTTCATCATGTTCAATATGTGCGGGTCTTTTCGCAAGTCGAACAAAGCAAGCACAAAACGCTGAGAAAGTTCACCTTTCCAAAGAAAGAATGAACACCGAGTCTTGCTTGTAGGCGAGTAAGGCTTTGAATAGCCTTAACTCTTTCGGCATCTATCTTTGTTCCTTCTTTGCTGACCACATGGCCTATGACTTCCCTTAGTGACTCCAAAACAGACTTTTTTTGGGTTTAGGGAAATCCCATGTTCTCGGCTTTGGCCAACACTTGCTCCAATGATCACAATGATCATTTCGTTGTTTAGAGAACACGGTTAAGTCATCTAAATAAACCACTGATGACTTTCCCCATCATACCTTTGAATGCGTGAAGTCCATGGCCCGCATTTGAAAAGTGGCACCGGCATTAGTTAGGCGAAAGGCATCATCTGCTGTAGGCAAATGTACCCCGAGGGGAGTAGTGAATGCTTTGTTTTAAATTGATCTTGGTGAAACTCAATCGATTGTAACACGAAAAACCGTCAAGCATGGGGCATCTACGATCCGATTCTTGCTTGCTTGAGAACTTGATCCATTATCGGAAGAGGGTAGTTGTCTTTCAGCGAAGCTTGATTCAAATTTTGAAAGTCTACGCAGATGCGTATTTCACCGTTTTTCTTGCGTTTGGCACAATATTTGCTACCCAAGTCTTTGTGATGGATAGGGAAGATGATTCTTGCGTCAAGCAGCATCTTGAATTTCGGCTGGATGGTACCGAAATCTTGGGATTATAGTGCCTCTGCTTACGGCGGAAGGCTTTGGCATCGTCTTTCAAGCGGAATATCGTCGTCTTTGAACGTCCTTTGGCTTGAAGGACTTTAAATCGGCATAAGACCATGCCAATACATCCATATATTTTTTTCAGCAACTTGACAAATTTTCGCTTCTCTTGGGCGTGCAACATTTGCCAATGTTCTGAATTGCGGATGTGTTATCGAACCTATATTGCCGGTTCGGTTTGCGGGGACGAGCTAGGATCATCCGCCTTCTTCTTTTTACAAAAGCGGTCATGCTGTCAAGCAGGCGTTCGAGAGAAACCAGGCCCTTTGGAATTTTATTTCCCTTGGTGACATATGCCATCGTTCTCCTTTGATTCATTGGTTTTGACCGTTGATTGATTCACGGCAGTGGAAGTAGATCCTTGAAATACAATTCTTTAAAATTTTCTGCCTTCTCGAGAAAGCAATGAGTTGATTATCATCATTGAACACTGCCAATCTTTGAGAATTATGCAGCACGCTCGGGCGGAAAACCACCTCAATGGTGTACTTGTTCGTTTTCAAACTGGATGTGGGAGCATGAGAGATCTTTGAAAGCGACCAATGAATCACCATGTCATTTTGGGCTCTTGGAATCCCCTATTGAAAAGGCATCAAATTCTTGATCTTTGTCCCATCTTTGCATTACGGTAATGCACAGAGCCTTTCATTCTTCACTTGGTAAATCCTTTTGACCTGATTTCTGACTAGCTCGGCATCACCTTGTACTTTTAGATTTTTAATTCCTCTTTCTTTTGCGGCTTGCATACCGAGTAAGAGAGATTCATACTCAGTGTATTGTTAGTGTTGAAAAACTGCAATTTGAAAAGAGAGGAATGACTTCTTCCTCGGGAGATATCAGCCACGACCCCGGCGCCACATCCACTAGTTGCGGCTCCCATCGAATTGCAATGTCAGATCTTATTAAGATCTCCTTCCTGAACGAGGACACCCTGTTTTATCCGTCTCGGTAGATAAGAAGTAATTCCCCATCACGATGATTCAAAAAGGATTTGAGCTTTGGGGTCTTGAGTTGGTAACCAAGTATTTCTTTTGTGATTACGGCTCCAAAGTTTGCATTACGCCTTTATTTGGAATTCTAGCTTTGGACGAGTCCATATGAATTTCTCCACCAACATTTGCAAAAACTTCTTCCCAACAATATTCCATATCTTTCGGAATGTCGCAACGAGGAATTTATCATTTTACTCTTTTATCGGGGAAGCCGCAAATGCAAATTGCGCGTCTTGATTTGGCCAACCAACGGAACTTGCTTAGTTTCAAAGAATAACATCTACGAAAGGCTTGGTAAAGTGAGGCCCAAAGCATGGGTGACTTTTGCCGGCATGGCGTTGTCGAAGCCCCGGAATCAATTATGCAATTACTCGGCTTGTGACCATTGATCGCGAGAGAGAGATAGAAAGGTTCTATCTTGCTGGCGTGAGATGTTGAAGCAACATTTATATGGGATTCGGGGGAGTGGAAAGGATTCCTTTTGGGAAACACGATTAGATATAATGACTTGACTTTGGATATACTTAGTCAATCTTACAAGCAAGTTGTTCGGGGTTTGGTGAAGATACTCGGCTTGGACATTTGGATCTTGGTCTTTTTTGCATGATCTATAATATCAAACGCGGCCAAGGGTTGCGTTGGTAAAGGAATGAGTCCCTCACCTCGCGATGATGGAATAGGATTGGTGGTCTTAGTAGGAATGTGAGAGGATTGATTTGGAGGAGAGATAGGGGGAAAAGATTTCTTTGTAAAAGATTTGCCAGGGAGTTGAGTAGGAAGAGGATTACCTCTTTTAGCAATGATCGGAGGCGCGTTTGACACGGCCTTCTCCTGCTGGACATGGGCAGCAACTTCCGCTTCTTTTCCTTGTGAGCGAGTAAAAACAGCATATGACTGCCCGCTTGCGTACCCCTGGGTACCCTCTTCTTCATCAGATTCTTCCTCATCAAATTCCATATACCCGATAGTAGAGTCGCCAGTCGGTTCACCGACATCTTGATCATCTTCGCCTTGAGACGAAGGTTCTTCATAATACTGCTCTTCTTCTTGATCTCGGCGAGCATTGGCCAGGAGGAGCCTCAAGTGCCTTGCCCATGGAGCATTTTTGTAGGTAAGCGCGGTCTTTGTGAAACATTGTTAGGAGCGAAATTCCTCATGCGGAATATCCGGTATGAGGAGCTGGGAGAGGCTGGGGGCAATTTGCTTCTTAATGCGAGCAAATCGTTGCCATCTTTTGGAATCTTTGGATCGGGGCGAAGTGGTGGGCGAAGGGCCCAAAGATTTAGGCTTGGCTGATTCCTTTTTAATTCGCGGATATTATCGGATTATCCTCTATGCGAATGGCGGCGGCAGGCGAGAACCAAGGTGGCAACTCGTTCTGAAGGAGCAAGAAACTAACTTTCGAGCTCATAGCGTTTTCTGAAGAAACACTTTTGATTTTCGGCGTTGGAAGCATGGCAGCGGGGACACGGTTGATTAGTGCATTGAGCGGGTGACAAAATCGCGCATGGTCTCATTCGCCTCCTTCTTTAGGTGAGTGATCGTGATAATAATGCAAATGCATCCTCGAAGGCTTGTATCTATCTTGAAAGCATCCGTAAGGTGGCCCGGTGGTGATAGATCCGGCCGGCAAATGCTGAAACCATTCAGTTGCAGGTCCTTGTAGGGTTTCCAGAAAAAGGTGAACCGACACATCTTCGTGGGTCACATCCAAAATATTGCATGACATGATGAATGCAGATATGTGGGAATCCGTGCTTTGATTTCCGCTCCCGTCGAATTTAGGAAAATTCTTTCGATTTCCGTGAGGGAGGCGTGAACTGGATGTGGTAAAGCCAAAGGACCCATCGCGTTTCCCCATGGTACCGCCATCTGAAAAGCCGGAAAGAGAACACGAGCTGGAAGTGTAGTTCATTGAGTAGCAAGAGCACTTCTGAAAGGGATGTGGATGCCCCCTGCAAAAGACTTTTTCTTCGTGAAGGTGAGACACTCTGGATGCCATTGCTTGAGCTTAGTGCTTTGAAAAAGCGTGCGGTGTTACGCTGAAATTGTGCCTTTGAAGCAGATCGAAAGTAGGATCAGCTTCTCCACGGGCTCTCTGCTGCGCGTAAAAGGTTCACTCGCCAGTGTTCCTTCCAGATCTGCAATGTTATGGCGCAGATTCAAACTTTCTTTTTGGTTGTACTTGCTGATTTTCTGGTTTTTCTGACAAAAACCAGCAGCAAATACTTTTCTAAATATTTAAAACTATCCTCTTCAGAAAACCGATTGCGGTTAAATGACAAATTACAACGAGGATAAGATGGCAGGGAAGATTAGTAAGCTGATTTTCTGATCTGATTTTAACTTTTTCAGAGGGTTTCAAACTTTTTGCAAACAGTCAAAAACTCAGATCTATGGCAAAATACTGATTTTTTCAAAAACTCAGCGAACTAAAGATCTTTAACTGGACCAGATCTATGACTCTCAGAAGAAAATTTTTCAATTTGAGCACTTTTGCAAATTTTTGGATTTTTAACAAAAAGTTCAGATTTGCAAACAGGCAGCAATCTGCTGATTTTTCTGATTTTTTTATCTTACTACCATCATAGATCTGACAGATCTATTCGATCCCAGTGAGTCGCCAAAAGCTGTTGGTCCGAAAAATCATCACTGGACGAGATCTATGGATAGGACGAGCCAACGGTGTGCGGGGCTTAGCCCCTCTTTGAGTCGTGCAAAGTGGCGGTTTATTGCTATTCTACCGGCGAGGAATCTATGCAAGTCTCACAGATTACGCCTTCGGGGGTTTGGGATCTCATCCCGGTAGAGTGTTTCAGGCTGCGAAAAGAAAAGGAATGAAAGAGGAAAAGAGAAAGAGCAGATCGAAGGAAGAAAAGAAATGAATTCCAAAGCGAGAAAGGTCGGAAGATTTATGTTTTTGGGTTGGTAGTAGCATGAGCCAAACCTACTTGCATAAATAAACAAAGCAATCTTGATGAGCAAATGACGAGAAAAGTAGATATGAATCCAGCAGATTAAACACATACGAGATCTAACGTAAGGAAGATCTAATGCATAACTTTACTGACTATTGAGCACAAAGTCTTAATATTTGTATTCTTGTTTTCTTACATTACAAGAAAGCTCAAAGTCTTTCTCTCCTCACTTCTATTTTCATCTAAAAATGTTCACCCTGAATACAACAAGTATTCCGGTATTTATAGAAGAGAGAGAGAGAAGGAAAAGCAAAAAGGAGCCAACAACCTATTTACAAAGATATTTACAAAATATCTAAAAGTCATGTTGACTTTTGACAACTTGATGGATGACATCATCCCATGATGCAACATGGATGATGTCATCATTTGTCTGACACACTTTAGACATTTCAACAAGAAAGTCGGAGAATAGAGAAGAAGAAGAAGAAGAAGAAGAAGAAGAAGAAGAAGCAGCTACTCGTCATCGTCATCCTGCGGCCGAAAGGGGTTGCACTTACGATCTTGCTCGAGGAGATGATATGTGGGCGAGGCGCGGTATTCCAAAAACTTGTTAATCATGGGCCCAAATTGATCTGTGATGGATCCTTGTGCTTGGGTTCGTTGATTGCCCATGCAAGTCTCCGCTCGCTTATGAGCTTTTTTAGGAGTTTAGAATAATCTTTCTCCGCCTCGATGAGGAACCCGATGAAGTCCCTACAGGCCAGCAGGTTGTTGATAGATTCAGTGTCAAATGTGACCTCTGGCCCCGTTCCTTGAGAAGCGATCTCCTTGAAGATCCGGATAGTTTCATCAGCTGATCTCATGGTAAAGGAAGGAGTGAGCAGCCCTGGAGACATGTTAAGAACAATTCGCTCCATTTGATGCATCGCATCCAGGGCCTCTTCCTTCACCTTGTCTATCTTTTCTAGAACAAATTCCAGCTGATCTATCTGATAGTCCAGAGTGGACATGGTTTTGTTGAGGGCCCTTGGATGGCGAAAACTCGAACTTGACCGAGATCTTGGTGAGCAGTCGAACATTTGTTGAAAGGTCTCATGTTGGAGTCTAGCATGTTCTAGCTCTTCTGATATGGGACCCGCTAATGCTTGGAGTTCCTTGTTCGCCTTTTTGATGTTTAGATATGAATTGACATACTCGGCGATCACTCTTTCACTGTCCTTGAGGATCTGGCTCCTCCAAGCAGAAACGGCCATACCCTGCTCGCCGATCTTTGAATATTCATTGATTTTCTCCTGGCTGAGAAGCTCAGAAGTCTCGGCGGCAGTCGTGGGAGGTGCACTACCCATCTTCTGTAAGGCTTGAAGCAGATATTTGTTCTGCTCCTTCAGTAGCCTTTTCTCTTCTTTTATTTCTTGAAGCTTTTTGCAGAGGGCATCGATTGCGGAAAGAGCTTCCCCCTGGAGACTTTCAGAAGACGTCCCCATTGTGACTTGAGTCACAGTAAAATCTGTCGGAGACAGATCTTTTTTCTCCTTGAGGGGATCAGGGTATGCTATTTCCATAACTCTCTCACTGCTGGCACTTTGAGAGAAGCGTGTTACGAGGCTTTTGCTTCTTTGCCCCTTTGGTGGAATCTTGAAAAGTCCATCGGAGCGATGGGAACTTTCCTCTTTTGTTGGCTCATTCTTTGAGAGATCAGGCTGGTCCCATAGAAGAAGGACCGAGAGAGAGAGAGGAGGGAGGGAGCTGATAGTAGAGAAGGGAAAAACGTGGAGACACGCGGCGGTGGCATTGAAAGCATAGCCGAAGAAGTGTCCACGGGAGGAAGGGAAACCGTAGCTGCTGAGAAGAAGACATAGGAAGGGAAGGGAGCCCGGAAATGAGGGAAGAAATGGAAGAAGATAAATCAGCGAGGGAGGAGAAGATAGACGAAGAGGCAGGGGAAAGAGTAGAAGAAGGGGCGGAGGACACGACCAAAGGGGTGGTCGCGTGAGTCACTTGAGGAGGGGAAGGAAGAGAAGAAGAAGGGATAGAAGGGACTTATGTGGTTGTAGCAATGCCGACATCCTGAGTGGATGGGCGTATGGGACTATCCCTGCTTGCTTCTTTCTCTGGCGAATCCGAGTTATTACATTGCAGCCTTTGTGGAAGGAGGACTTCGGGGGCTTCTTCTGAATGGTGCTGGATTCACCTTCTACACCTTTGCCTTTTAGCTGCTTCTTGGACCTTGGAGGTGCATTGCCCAATGGGGAGGTTGTGAAATCTACCCCGAGGTAGATCAGCCCGTTCATGCGGCACCGGTGCTCTTACTGCGCATAGTCTCCTTGACCCTCTCCTCGATTGTTTGAGGAGCCTGCTTCTGTCGATGGGCGGGAAGGGCCAATCATCCCCTTCCGTGTCATTATACACCTTGTCTACTTCATCTTCCGTAGTTTGGAAGCCTTTGGGGACAATGGCCACTCCGTATTGGATAATTTCCGCCAATGCTAGCGAGAATGATCCTTTCTTACGAGTTCCACCTCGTGGATGCGTCAATGTAAATATCCTCAATTTGAGGGACATGGATCGGATCAAGCTTAGCCCTTGGCGAGGAGCAGCCCTTGGGTCGAAGGTAGGCACTGGTGGGAAGTCATGTTTCAAATTGAGCAACTCCGGCTCTGCGAACATTTCCTTCGCCTTGTGATGGGAGGAGCATGTGTATCGGCCCCTTGTGAGGGGAAAGGAGTTCCGCCCTTCTTTCTTTTGAGGCATTTCTCATGGTATGTGACCATTTGCCTTGATAGCTCTAGTAGAATCGGCTTAGGTCAGCATACCTCGGTAGCACTGGTTGGCTCGCCCCGAAGTTGACCGCCCTCGATAGGTAGGTAAATGTGGGAAGCTGGGTGAGCAGGGCCCCCACTTCTCCACGGTTGACACAATGTTTTTTTTGGGTAAATGCGACCATGAGTTAGATTTGGCCTCAACGAGGCAAATGATGTGATAGAAGAAAGCATCATTAATTTTGGCGAATTGAGGATCTTTATTCTCGGCCTCGATTCTGGATAATATTCATATATTTTGACACGAGGCCAAATTCCACCGGTTTAGCCTGGATAATCCCTCTCGATGACTTTGCGGCGTAGACTACGTAGGAGTTCATATGGAACACTCCCGTTGTTTGAATTGTTGTAGCTTGCTCGGAGATGGTCTTGCTTATTATTTCTCCCCAGCAAAAGCGCTGCTCAGGCACATTCTTATTCATTGTTTCCAAGTACCTCAGCATCCATTTATGGAAGTAGTGGGCGTCAGAAAGCGAAGACTCTGCTCAGGAAAGTAATAGTATCATTTGAGCTCTTACGAGAAATCACTGCGGTGGATGATTTGGGGCCATTGGGTTACCACCTTCTTGTTTTTCAAGTAGACTTCATTCATTAGTTGCATGCATTGGTCTTCATTGTCTTCCCGAGGCCTTGATGCACTCTTCTTGGTGTGGCCACAAAGTGCGGTGGTGAGGATGCGAGCATTATCTCAAAATGACGGGCGGTGAGGTTTATGACTACCTCGCCCTTGCTTTTTTCGACACATCTTGTGTCCTTGTTGTAAGATTGTGCAATCACCATCATGAATTCATTGTTGATGGCACTGACGGGGATTCCTCCGGTGAAATGCAGGGCACTGCCTATTAATTTGTCCATCCACGGACTTCTTGTAACCTTCTGAGTCCTAACCCAGAATTCTTCCATGTCAATGTGACCCAACTCTGAGTCCCTGACATCCATACTGCATTCAGCCTGTGATTCGGGCATCCTGACCCTTTGATATTTGTACTTCATCTCTTCCTCTGTAAGCTTAGCCTTTCCTCTTGGTTTGGTGGGTCTCTTGCTGGATGTAGACATATGTTCTTTTGAACTCAGTTGCTGATCTGCATGAAGAAGAAGCGAGACCCAATCCAAAAAGGTTGAATTAGCCATTTGATCTTCCATTGGAATGTTAGCAGAAGAAAGAGTTAGAGATTTTAAGGCTCAGGGCGCAGGGCGCATGAAAATTGCAACTTGCAGGCCAAATAGATAAGGCGCATGGCGCATGGATGTTGCAGATTGCATTTTATAAGGCGCATGGCGCGGTGCATGGCGCATGGAATTTTCATGTTGCATTGGGATTTGGTGCGCCCTTCGGCGCATGGATGGATCGTGTAACATTGACTTTTCGTGCGCCAAAGGGATATGGCGCGGCGCACAAAGAGTTTACACAACATAATGTTATTGCAATCGGGGATGCGCCTGCGCCTTTATAGCTTCATACTTGCGCAGATAAAGCTTGTGTTGCATGGAAGGCTGGGTGCGCCATGGGCGCATGGAAAGCGTGATGCACAAAAAGGATGGTGCGCCAAAGGGGCGAGATTTGACACTTACTTGTAGCATGTGAAAGAGCGCGCGAAAAGGCGCGAGAGGTTAATGATGCGGCAAGCGAGGTGGGTGCGCCTGCAGCGCGAGGATGTTGCAGATTACAAGGCGGTCGAGATGCGCGAAAAGGGCGCAAATGTTCATGATGTTGCGGGGGTGACAGAGATGCGCAAGGAGGAAAAAGCAGAGAACTAAACTTTAAAGGGGTTTTACATGATGTAGGTTTCTTCTACTCCTTCGTTCCTATTTGAAAGGCTCGGTGGGGTAGATAAAATGATCTAGATCGGGAGGGCCACTGACCATTGTTTCAAGAAAACGTCCTTCTCAGCGAGATCGGAAAGAGGAAGGATAGCATGGGGGGGCGAGGCAGCAAGCGGAGGAGGCTAGGCCAACACATTTATATTTAAAAACCAACTAGCAAGCTAAAACCGGACAGAACACACAAGAAGCGAAAACACAAAGCGCAGAGAGAAAAGACACCTCATTACGGATAAATAGCAAAAGCTCTGGGGTCCACTGAGGTGATGAAAATGAGCGAGGCGGGAGGGTGAGGCTCTCGAGAAAAATCACGTGCTCGGTGAAAAAGTGAAAATGACATTGGGCGCGCAAAACACCTATATATATAGAAAAGCTGGTCATAAATCGCCACCCACTTTTGAAAAGCGCATGAGATTTTTGTCGACGGGAGAAAGCGTGCGCTGTTTGGCGCACGAGAGTATTTGACAACAGGAGACTAAGCGCGCCTTTGGCGCACCAAAAGCATTGTCGACATGAAGTTATGTGCGCCCTTTGGCGCAAAACTTTTTGTTGCTAAGATTATGTGCGCCCTTTGGCGCACCAAAAGTGTGCGCAACAAAAGTTGTACCAACACAAGCGCATGCGCCTTGGCGCTGCGAGGAAGGTTCAACATTCTTTGGCGCATGAAAAGTTGTGTTGACATTGAAAACCATGCGCGCAAAGGCTTTTAAGGGCGCATCAAAAGTTAGTGTTGCAAAGCAATTTCATGCGCCTTGACCAAAAAGGCTCAAAAAGACTAAGTTCGAAAACTAGATTTCCGGGAAGGGATTTTACAACATTTGAACACAAGAGGATCCCTAACGAGGATCGGAACAAAATTTTCGGTATGGTTATCGGTAAAATTGCCCTTGTCGATTTTACGGGATAATGGTGGCTCTTTAAGGGACTATCCTGAGTGAACTCGGGGTAGAGAATCCCGAGATCACTTGTGCCTATCCATTGGGTATGAGAGTCAAAAACAAGGGCGACCGGAGGGGGAACGAAAGAAAACACACAACAAAACAAAAGCAAACACACGACGGAAGCAAACACACAACAAAAGCAAAACTGTACAAAGAAGAGAGCAAGCTCTACTTCCTGAAGATCTTCAGATGCTGCCCGCTATAAGGAAGCGGGAGTTCGGTTCCATCCAGATATGAGAGATAGAAACTATTCTCTCCGTTGAGCTGCTTGATCTTGAAGGGCCCTCTCCACAGGGAATCAAACTTTCCATGCATGCCCTTTGGTTCTCTTCGCTTGTCCCATAAAAGGACGAGATCTCCCACTTGAAAATCCCTTTGCTTGGCCTTCTTATCAAAAAGCCTCTTAACTTGATTCTGATGTTCAGTGATCCTATCGACCACTCTTACCCTCTTTTCTTCAAGTTACGCGGATACATGATTCTCTTTTCAAGAGAACTTTGGAAAGTTTCATCTTGATGGCTCGTGCAGCGAGAGCGGGAAGTTCCAGAAATGGGAAGCTCGGCATCAATGCCATATAACACTTGAAAAGGTGACATGCGAGAGATCTCTTGGGAGTAATACGATCGGCCCCAAAGCGTCGTATAAGACTTGTGCCACATCGCTGATTTGATTCCACTAACGGTTTTCGTATGATGGTCACCAAGTTCTTATTGCTGGATTCCGCTTGACCATTTCCCTGAGGGTAATAGTCGGAGGCGTGAGCCAAGGTTATCCCATATTCATAGCAAAAACTAATAACTTCTCGTGAGGAGAAGTTAGAAGCATTATCAGCAACGATTTTGTTTGGAACGCCGAACCTGACAATGATATTTTCTTTAATGAAATTGCAAACCACCTCAGAAGTGGCATGCTTGACAGGTATGGCTTCCACCCACTTGGTGAAGTAATCCATTGCTGTAAGGACATAGCTATGTCTGGCACTCGATTGAGGATTGAGTGCGCCAATAAAATCAATTCCCCATTGCCTGAATGGTTCATTGATAATGACCGGCCTTAGGGGAAAGGCAGCCAACTTGGGCTTGCCGACGAATTGCTGGCAGGGTTCACACTTCGCCACCCAGGTGGCTGTATCTTGAAAGAGCGTCGGCCAATAGTACCTGGCTCGAATGATCTTGTGTGCAGTTACGGAGGAAGAGAAATGCCCTCCACAAGCTGAATTGTGAAAACTTTCCAGTAGTTTTACTTGCTGGGGCTTGTCGACACATCGCAGGAAGATGCCATCTATCCCACGCTTATATAAGCCGTCATCCCGAGATGACATATTTAGCCCTACGAGCTTTATAGTGCGCTTCTCCTTTGCAGTTAGGTGCATCGGGCATTCGCCGTAGGTAAGGAAGAAAGCGATGTCGGAGTACCACTCATCACTAGTTGCAACAAATAGAACCAGAGGCAGAGAATCAGGCTCTTCTTGCCGGTCCTGTGTTTCATCGGTGTAGTCACCCCTTTCATCAGGGTTTTCTGAATCTTTGTTTTCAGCCATTAGCTGACACAGGCCCTTGCCCCTTACCAGCTTGGTTGGTTTAATATCCAAGTCATACTCTGGACCTTTGCGATCCAATTTCCCTGCAAACTTCCTAACTCTGCTTTGAGTTAGAATTGATTTCACCGCCGTGTCGGGGACCAGCACCACCGTATGCGAGTTTAGAATGTAATACCTGAAATTCTTCACTGCTTTGACAACGGCAAAGGCATGCTTTTCCAATTGAGTCATCTTTAGTTCGTGAGGCTTGAGGGGAGAACTCATGAATGCGATCGGGGAGATTGACATCCTTCGAGAATTCTTTTGCATTAAGATTGCAGACACAGTATGCTCAGATGCATAACTATACATGATGAAGTCCTTGGAGAAATCGGGACATACCAGGACTGGTGCATGAGCAACAGAAGCTTTTATTTCTTCAAATGACCTTTTCCCCTCTTCACTCCATCGAAAGTTGGTGACCCCTTCATCATGTTCAATATGTGACGGGTCTTTCGGCAAAAGTCGGAACAAAGCGCTGAGAAAGTTCACCTTTCCAAAGAAAGAATGAACACCAGTCTTGCTTGTAGGCGAGTAAGGCTTTGAATAGCCTTAACTCTTTCGGCATCTATCTTTGTTCCTTCTTTGCTAACCACATGGCCTATGACTTCCCTTCCGTGACTCCAAAAATAGACTTTTTTTGGGTTTAGGGAAATCCATGTTCTCGGCACTTTGGCCAACACTTGCTCAAATGATCACAATGATCATTTCGTTGTTTAGAGAACACGGTTAAGTCATCTAAATAAACCTGATGACTTCCCATCATACCTTTGAGCGTGAAGTCCATGGCCCATTGAAAAGTGGCACCGGCATTAGTTAGGCGAAAGGCATCTGCTTTGTAGGCAAATGTACCCGAGGGGAGTAGTGAATCTTTGTTTTAAAATTGATCTTGGTGAAACCTCAATCGATTGTAACACTGAAAAACCGTCAAGCATGGACGGCATCTACGATCCGATTCTTGCTTGCAGAACTTGATCCATTATCGGAAGAGGGTAGTTGTCTTTCAGCGAAGCTTGATTCAAATTTCGAAAGTCTACGCAGATGCGTATTTCACCGTTTTTCTTGCGCACTTTGGCACAATATTTGCTACCCAAGTGCTGTGATGGATAGGGAAGATGATTCTTGCGTCCAGCATCTTCTGAATTTCGGCTGGATGGTACCCGAAATCTTGGGATTATAGTGCCTCTGCTTCTGGCGGAAGGCTTTGACATCGTCTTTCAACGGAATATCATGTCTTGAAACGTCCTTTGGCTTGAAGGACTTTAAATCGGCATAAGACCATGCCAATACATCCATATATTTTTTCAGCAACTTGACAAATTTTCGCTTCTCTTCAGGCGTGCAACATTTGCCAATGTTCACAAATTGCGGATGTTCTATCGAACCTATATTGACCGGTTCGGTTTAAGGGGGATGAGCTAGGGTCGTCCGCTTCTTCTTTTTACAAAGCGGTCATGCACATCGAGCAGGCGTTCCAGAGAAACCAGGCCCTTTGGAATTTTATTTCCCTTGAGCTGACATATGCCATCGTTACCTTCAGATTCATTGCCTTGATCGGTGACTGATTCACGGCAAGTGGAAGTAGACCCTTTCAAAATGTAATTCTTTAAAATTTTTGCCTTCTCGAGAAAGGCAATGAGTTGATTATCATCATTGAACACCTGCCAATCTTGAGAATTTATGCAGCATGCGCTCGGGCGGAAAACCACCTCAATGGTGTACTTGTTCATTTTCAAACCTGGGTGTGGGAGCATGAGAGATCTTGAAAGCTTGCCAATGAATCACCATGTCATTTTGAGCTCTTGGAATTGCCTCTATTGAAAAAGGCATCAAATTCTTGATCTTTGTCCCATCTTGCATTACGGTAATGTCTGAGCCTTTCATTCTTCACTTGGTAAATCCTTTTGACCTGATTTACAACTAGCTCAGCATCACCTTGCACTTTTAGATTTTTAATTCCTCTTTCTTTTGCGGCTTGCATACCGAGTAAGAGAGATTCATACTCAGCAGTATTGTTAGTGTTGAAAAACTGCAATTTGAAAGAGAGAGGAATGACTTCTTCCTCAGGAGATATCAGCACGGCCCCAGCGCCACATCCACTAGTTGCACAGCTCCCATCGAATTGCAATGTCCAGATTTTATTAAGATCTCCTTCTTGAACGAGGACACCCGTTTTATCCGTCTCGGTAGATAAGAAGTAATTCCCCATCCCTGATGATTCAAAAAGGATTTGAGCTTTGGGGTCTTCAGAGCTAGTAACCAAGTATTTCTTTGTGATTACGGCTCCAAAGTTTGCATTACGCCTTTGGTGGAATTCTAGCTTTGGACCGAGTCCATATGAATTTCTCCACCAACCCATTGCAAAAACTTCTTCCCAGACAATATTCCATATCTTTGCCGGAATGTCAACAACGAGAATTTGTCATTTTACTCTTTTATCGGGAAGGCCGCAAATGCAAATTGCGCGTCTTTGATTTGGCCAACCAACGGAACTTGCTTGGTTTCCAAAGAATAACATCTACCGAAAGGCTTGGTAAGAGTGAGGCCCAAAGCATGGGTGACTTTTGCCGGCATGACGTTATCAGAAGCCCCGGAATCAATTATGCAATTACTCAGCTTGTGACCATTGATCAGCAGAGAGAGATAGAAAGGTTCTATCTTGCCTGACGCAGATGTTGAAGCAACATTTATATGGGATTCAGGGGGAGTGGAAAGGATTCCTTTTGGGGAAACCTGATTAGATATAACAGCTTGACTTTGGATATACTTAGTCAATCTTACAAGTTGTTCGGGGTTTGACTGAAGATACTCAGCTTCAGACATTTGGATCTTGGTCTTTTTTGCATGATCTATAATATCAAATGCGGCCAAGGGTTGCGTTGGTAAAGGAATGAGTCCCTCACCTCGCGATGATGGAATAGGATTGGTGGTCTTAGTAGGAATGTGAGAGGATTGATTTGGAGGAGAGATAGGGGGAAAAGATTTCTTTGTAAAAGATTTGCCAGGGAGTTGAGTAGGAAGAGGATTACCTCTTTTAGCAATGATCGGAGGCGCGTTTGACACGGCCTTCTCCTGCTGGACATGGGCAGCAACTTCCGCTTCTTTTCCTTGTGAGCGAGTAAAAACAGCATATGACTGCCCGCTTGCGTACACACAGTACCCTCTTCTTCATCAGATTCTTCCTCATCAAATTCCATATACCCGATAGTAGAGTCGCCAGTCGGTTCACCGACATCTTGATCATCTTCGCCTTGAGACGAAGGTTCTTCATATACTGCTCTTCTTCTTCAATCTCGGCCAGAGCATTGACCGGAGGGGCCTCAAGTGCCAACCGCGGAGCAGCTGTAGGTAAGCGCGGTCTTTGTGAAACATTGTTAGGAACGAAATTCCTCCGCGGAATATCCCGGTATGAGGAACTGGGAGAGGCCTGGGCCAACTGCTTCTTCAATGCGAGCAAATCGTTCGCCATCTTTTGGAATGCTGGATCAGACGAAGTGGTGGGCGAAGGGCCCAAAGATTTAGGCTTGGCTGATTCCTTTTTTAATTCACCGGATATTATCAGATTATCCTCTATGCGAATGGCGGTGGCTTGGCAGGCGAGAACCAAGGTGGCGACTCGTTCTGAAGGAGCAAGAAACTAACTTTCGAGCTCATAGCGTTTACTGAAGAAACACTTTTGATTTTCGGCGTTGGAAGCATGGCAGCGGGGACACGGTTGATTAGTGCATTGAGCGGGTGACAAAATCGCGCATGGTCTCATTCGCCTCCTTCTTAGGTGAGTGATCCGTGATAATAATGCAAATGCATCCTCACGAAGGCTTGTATCTATCTTGAAAGCATCCGTAAGGTGGCCCATTTGGTAATAGATCCGGCCGGCAAATCTTTGAAACCATTGGTGCGAGGTCCTTGTAGGGTTTCGAGAAAAGGTGAGCGACACATCTTCGTGGGTCACATCCAAAATCTTGCATGACATGATGAATGCGAGATATGTGGGAATCCGTGCTTTGATTTCCGCTCCCGTCGAATTTAGGAAAATTCTTTCGATTTCCGTGAGGAGAGGCGTGAAGCTGGATGTGGTAAAGCCAAAGGACCCATCACGTTTCCCCATGGTACCGCCATCTGAAAAGCCGGAAAGAGAACACGAGCTGGAAGTGTAGTTCCGCTGAGTAAGGCACTACAAAGGGATGTGGATGCCCCCTGTAAAAGACTTTTTCTTCGTGAAGGTGAGACACTCCTGGATGACCGGCTAGCCGAGCTTAGTGTTGAAAAAGCGTGCGGTGTTACGCTGAAATTGTGCCTTTGAAGCAAGATCGAAAGTAGGATCAGCTTCTCCACGGGCTCTCCTGCTGCGCGTAAAAGGTTCACTCGCCAGTGTTCCTTCCAGATCTGCAATGTTATGGCGCAGATTCAAACTTTCTTTTTGGTTGTACTTGCTGATTTTCTGGTTTTTCTGACAAAAACCAGCAGCAAATACTTTTCTAAATATTTAAAACTATCCTCTTCAGAAAACCGATTGCGGTTAAATGACAAATTACAATGAGGATAAGATGGCAGGGAAGATTAGTAAGCTGATTTTCTGATCTGATTTTAACTTTTTTCAGAGGGTTTCAAACTTTTTGCAAACAGTCAAAAACTTTCAGATCTATGGCAAAATACGATTTTTTCAAAAACTTCGTGCGAACTAAAGATCTTTAACTGGACCAGATCTATGACTCTCAGAAGAAAATTTTTCAATTTGAGCACTTTTGCAAATTTTGGATTTTTAACAAAAGTTGATTTGCAAGCAGAGCAAACAATCTTTTGATTTTTACGATTTTTATCTTACTACCATCATAGATCATGAGATCTATTCGATCCCAGTGAGTCGCCAAAAGCTGTTGTTGGTCGAAAATCATGCTTCACAGACAGATCTATGGATAGGCAGAGCCAACGGTGTGCGGGGCTTAGCCCCTCTTTGAGTCAAAGTGGCCCGGTTTATTGCTATTCTACCGGCGAGGAATCTATGCAAGTCTCACAGATTACGCCTTCGGGGGTTTGGGATCTCATCCCGGTAGAGTGTTCGGAGCTGCGAAAAGAAAGGAATGAAAGAGGGAAAAGAGAAAGAAGCAGATCCGAAGGAAGAAAAGAAATGAATTCAAAGCGAGAAAGGTCGGAAGATTTATGTTTTTGGGTTGGTAGTAAGCAGAGCCAAACCTACTTGCATAAATAAACAAAGCAATCTTGATGAGCAAATGACGAGAAAAGTAGATATGAATCCAAGCAGATTAAACACATACGAGATCTAACGTAAGGAAGATCTAATGCATAACTGACTATTGAGCACAAAGTCTTAATATTTGTATTCTTGTTTTTCTACATTACAAGAAAGCTCAAAGTCTTTCTCTCCTCACTTCTATTTTCATCTAAAAAATGTTCACCCGAATACAACAAGTATTCCGGTATTTATAGAGAGAGGAGAAGGAAGGCAAAAGGAGCCAACAACCTATTTACAAAGATATTTACAAAATATCTAAAAGTCATGTTGACTTTTGACAACTTGATGGATGACATCATCCCATGATGCAACATGGATGATGTCATCATTTGTGCCAACACACTTTAGACATTTCAACAAGAAAGTCGGAGAATAGAGAGAAGAAGAAGAAGAAGAAGAAGAAGAAGAAGAAGAAAGCAGCTACTCATCATCGTCATCCTGCGGCCGAAAGGGGTTGCACTTGCTTACGATCTTGCTCGGGAGATGATATGTGGGAACTGGCGCGGTATTCCAAAAACTTGTTAATCATGGGCCCAAATTGATCTGTGATGGATCCTTGTGCGGTTCGTTGATTGCCGCAAGTCTCCCGCTCGCTTATGAGCTTTTACGGGAGTTTAGAATAATCTTTCTCTGCCTCGATGAGGAACCCGATGAAGTCCCTACAAGGCAGCAGGTTGTTGATAGATTCAGTGTCAAATGTGACCTCTGGCCCCGTTCCTTGAGAAGCGATCTCCTTGAAGATCCGGATAGTTTCATCAGCTGATCTCATGGTAAAGGAAGGAGTGAGCAGCCCTGGAGACATGTTAAGAACAATTCACTCCATTTGATGCATCGCATCTAGGGCCTCTTCCTTCACCTTGTCTATCTTTTCGAGAACAAATTCCAGCTGATCTATCGATAGTCGAGTGGACATGGTTTTGTTGAGGGCCCTTGGATGGCGAAAACTCGAACTTGACGAGATCTTGGTGAGCAGTCGAACATTTGTTGAAAGGTCTCATGTTGGAGTCTAGCATGTTCTAGCTCTTCTGATATGGGACCCGCTAATGCTTGGAGTTCCTTGTTCACCTTTCTGATGTTTAGATATGAATTGACATACTCGGCGATCACTCTTTCACTGTCCTTGAGGATCTGGCTCCTCCAAGCAGAAACGGCCATACCCTGCTCGCCGATCTTTGAATATTCATTGATTTTCTCCTGGCTGAGAAGCTCAGAAGTCTCGGCGGCAGTCGTGGGAGGTGCACTACCCATCTTCTGTAAGGCTTGAAGCAGATATTTGTTCTGCTCCTTCAGTAGCCTTTTCTCTTCTTTTATTTCTTGAAGCTTTTTGCAGAGGGCATCGACTGCGGAAAGAGCTTCCCCCTAGAGACTTTCAGAAGACGTCCCCATTGTGACTTGAGTCACAGTAAAATCTATCGGAGACAGATCTTTTTTCTCCTTGAGGGGATCAGGGTATGCTATTTCCATAACTCTCTCACCTGCAGCACTTTGAGAGAAGCGTGTTACAGGCTTTTGCTTCTTTGCCCCTTTGGCTGGAATTACTGAAAAGTCCATCGGAGCGATGGGAACTTTCCTCTTTTTTGGCTCATTTCTTGAGAGATCAGGCTGGTCCCATGAAGAAGAAGGACCGAGAGAGAGAGGAGGGGCTGCGGTAGAAGAGGGGAAAAACATGGTGGAGACACGCGGCGGCGGCATTGAAAGCATAGCCGAAGAAGTGTCCACGGGAGGAAGGGAAACCGTAGCTGCAGAAGACATAGGAAGGGAAGGGAGCCCGGAAATGAGGGAAGAAATGGAAGAAGATAAATCAGCGAGGGAGGAGAAGATAGACGAAGAGGTGGGGGAAAGAGTAGAAGAAGGGATAGAGGACGCGACCAAAGGGGTGGTCGCGTGAGTCACTTGAGGAGGGGAAGGAAGAGAAGAAGAAGGGATAGAAGGGACTTCTGTGGTTGTAGCAATGCCGACATCCTGAGTGGATGGGCGTATGGGACTATCCTCTGCTGCTTCTTTCTCTGGCGAATCCAGAGTTATTACCTGTTCTGGCGCTGTGGAAAGAGGACTCTCGGGGGCTTCTTCTTGAATGGTGCTGGATTCACCTTCCACACCTTTGCCTTTTAGCTGCTTCTTGGACCTTGGAGGTGCATTGCCCAATGGGGAGGTTGTGAAATCTACCCCGAGGTAGATCAGCCCGTTCATGCGGCACCAGTGCTGTATTGCGCATAGTCTCCTTGACCCTCTCCTCAATTGTTTGAGGAGCCTTGCTTCTGTCAATGGCCGGGAAGGGCCAATCATCCCCTTCCGTGTCATTATACACCTTGTCTACTTCATCTTCCGTAGTTTGGAAGCCTTTGGGGACAATGGCCACTCCGTATTGGATAATTTCCGCCAATGCTAAGCGAGAATGATCCTTTCTTCTGAGTTCCACCTCGTGGATGACGTCAATGTAAATATCCTCAATTTGAGGGACATGGATCGGATCAAGCTTAGCCCTTGGCAGGCAGCCCCTTGGGTCGAAGGTGGGCCTGGCTGGGAAGTCATGCTTCAAATTGAGTAACTCCAGCTCTGCAAACATTTCCTTCGCCTTGTGATGGGTGGAGCATGTGTATCGGCCCACTGTGAGGGGGAAAGGAGTTCCACCCTTCTTTCTTTTGAGGCACTTCTCATGATATGTGATTAGCTGCCTTGACAGCTCCAGCAGAATCAGCTTAGGTCCAGCATACCTCGGTAGCCTGGTTGGCTCGCCCAAGAAGTTGACCGCCCTCAGATAGGTAAATGTGGGAAACTGGGTGAACAGGGCCCCCCACTTCTCCACGGTTGACACAATGTTTTTGGTCGTGCGACCATGAGTTAGATTTGGCCTCAACAGGCAAATGATGTGATAGAAGAAAGCATCATTAATTTTGGCGAATTGAGGGATGCTATTCTCCAGCCTCAGTTCTGGATAATATTCATATATTTTGACCTGAGGCCAAATTCCACCGCCGGTTTAGCCACTGGATAATCCTCTCTCAAATCTGCGGCGTAGACTACGTAGGAGTTCATATGGAATACTCCGTTGTGGCTTTGAATTATTGTATGCGCTCGGAAATGTGCTTGCTTATAATCTCCCCAGAAAAAGCGTTGCTCGGGCACATTTTATTCATTGTCTCCAGTACCTCGGCATCCATTTATGGAAGTAGTGGGCGTCAGAAAGCCCGAAGACTCTGCTCAGGAAAGTAATGGTATCGCTGAGCTCTTCTGAGAAGTCACTGCGGTGGATGATTTGGGGCCACCGGGTTACCACCTTCTTGTTTTTCAAGTAGACTTCGTTCATTAGTTGCATGCATTGGTCTTCATTGTCTTCCCGAGGCCTTGATGCACTCTTCTTGGTGACGGCCACAAAGTGCGGTGGTGAGGATGCGAGCATTATCTCAAAATGATGGGCAGTGAGGTTTATGACTACCTCGCCCTTGCTTTGTTTTCGACACATCTTGTGTCCTTGTTATAAGACTGGGCAACCACCATCATGAATTCATTGTTGACTGTGCTAACGGGGATTCCTCCGGTGAAGTGCAGGGCACTGCCTATTAATTTGTCCATCCACGGACTTCTTGTAACCTTCTGAGTTCTAACCCAGAATTCTTCCATGTCAATGTGACCCAATTCTGAGTCTCTGACATCCATACTGCATTCAGCCTGTGATTCGGGCATCCTGACCCTTTGATATTTGTACTTCATCTCTTCCTCTGTAAGCTTAGCCTTTCCTCTTGGTTTGGTGGGTCTCTTGCTGGATGTAGACATATGTTCTTTGAACTCAGTTGCTGATCTGCATGAAGAAGAAGCGAGACCCAATCCAAAAAGGTTGAATTAGCCATTTGATCTTCCATTGGAATGTCAGCAGAAGAAAGAGTTAGAGATTTTAAGGCTCAGGGCGCAGGGCGCATGAAAATTGCAACTTGCAGGCCAAATAGATAAGGCGCATGGCGCATGGATGTTGCAGATTGCATTTTATAAAGGGCGCATGGAATTTTCATGTTGCATTGGGATTTGGTGCGCCCTTCGGCGCATGGATGGATCGTGTAACATTGACTTTTCGTGCACCAAAGGGATATGGCGCGGCGCACAAAGAGTTTACACAACATAATGTTATTGCAATCGGGGATGCGCCTGCGCCTTTATAGCTTCATACTTGCGTGAGATAAAGCTTGTGTTGCATGGAAGTGGAGTGCGCCATGGGGCGCATGGAAGCGTGATGCGGCACAAAAGGATGGCGCGCCAAAGGGCGCGAGATTTGACACTTTGTAGCATGTGAAAGAGCGCGCAAAAGGCGCGAGAGGTTAATGATCGACAAGCGAGGTGGGTGCGCCTGGCGCGCGAGGATGTTCAGATTACAAGGCGGTCGAGATGCGCAGGGCGCAAATGTTCATGATGTTGCGGGGGTGACAGATGCGCCAAGGAGGAAAGCAGAGAACTAAACTCTCAAAGGGGTTTTACATGATGTAGGTTCCTTCTACTCCTTCGTTCCTATTTGAAAGGCTCGGTGGGTAGATAAAATGATCTAGATCGGGAGGCCCTGACCACTTGTTTCAAGAAAAAACATCCTTCTCAGCGAGATCGGAAAGAGGAAGGATAGCATGGGGGGGCAGATAGCAAACGAAGGAGGCTAGGCCAACACATTTCTATTTCGAAACCAACTAGCAAGCTAGAACCAGACCAAGAACACACCAAGCGAAAACACAAAAGCGCACGAGAGAGAAAGACACCTCATACGGATAAATAGCAAAAGCTCGGGAGCGGGTCCACAAGGCGATGAAAATGGCGAGGCGGGGGTGTGAGCTCGAGAAAAATCACGTGTTCGGTGAAAAGTGAAAATGACACTTTGGGCGCGCACGCACATATATATAGAAAAACTGGTCATCAATGCGCCACCTACTTTTGAAAAGCGCATGAAAACTGCTGTCGACAGGAGAAAGCGTGCGCCCTTTGGCGCACGAAAGTATTTGACAACAATAGGAGACAAAGCGCGCCTTTGGCGCACCAAAAGCATTGTCGACATGAAGTTATGTGCGCCCTTTGGCGCACAAACGTTTTTGTTGCAAAATTATGCGCCCTTTGGCGCACAAAAAGTGGCGCAACAAAAGTTGTACCAACAAAAGCGCATGCGCCTTAAGCGCGCATCAAAAGAAGGTTCAACATTCTTTGGCGCATGAAAAGTTGTGTTGACATTGAAAACCATGCGCAAAGGCTTTTAACGAGGGGCGCATCAAAAGTTAGTGTTATGAAAAATTTCATGTCAATTTTACGGGATAACATAAAAAGGCTAAAAAGACTAAGTTCGAAAACTAGATTCCCTAGAGGAAGGGATTTTATCAGTAGCTGCAGTTGTTTGAGTTTGATGCCATGGAAGTTAGGTATGCAGAGCTTATGAGTCTAGAGGAGAGGAGAATTCAAAATTCTAGTCAATGGAATCTATCTCAAGCATTGTTACTAAAGTAAAGTATCTTCTTTGTACATATTAGTCAAGGATTTGTATTTTCTCTAAGTGTTGATCACACATTGCTCTATTATAGTATATAATTTCTTTTTTAATAAGTGCTTGTGCACTCTCTACATGTTCCATTTGGGATGTGTGTCATTTTTCATCCGTATATAGTTGTGCCTTGTTGCTCTTGCACTTTCTAGTTTTAGGTAGGGTCTTGTGATGGATCGACCGGTTTCCAACCCGGGTTTTTAAGCATGACAAGTTCCAACACTATTTTAGAAATTTTAGGGGTAAATTATCAAGTTTCGGACTAGTTTCAACAATCAAAATGAATCCATGCCTAATGGATCCCCTAGGGTCACTTTGGTATTTTAGATTTAGCAGCAAATTGCCCTACGATTCGCCAATTGTTATCCATTTTTTTCACCCCTACAAAATGTGAAACTTTACAAGTCAGAGAGTTAGTAGTCAATGGGGAAGCAATGCTTTGAATTTTTAGGCAAGCTCACGGGTTTTCTTGGTCGATTCGTTGTCTATTTGCGGCGAGCTAGTGAGCCACGACTAAGGGATGAGTTGGTTATAATGAGCGAGTTATTTTTGGTGGGATCGACCGAGTTAAGAAGTTTTTGGGTTATAACACCCACTAGTAGAATCGAAAGATGTTCTTGTCCATTAGAAAGATCTAGCGGGGATGAGACATTTGGTTGGGAAAAAGTGGTAGTAAAAATTTTTTACTAGCATCAAAGATTCTATTAATCGGTAGCATTTTAAATACTATGGCTAATAATAGGTGTGATGATACTTTGCAGAGTATCATTTTAGGTATTACAGTATGGTAGTAGGACAATGATGATTTTATGGTAGGTAATGGAGGAAAAACAATACAGGGGTGTCGGTAGCACTCAAAATGTAACCAGCCCGTAGCATGTAAGATACTACCAGACGGTAACACGGTGGTGGTTCTTGAAATGGTTTTAAATGCTACCGACCGGTAGCATTTTTTGTCCCAACGGCCGGTTGTACAAAGGTGATGATAGAGAGTTGTTGGGTGACAACAAGGGTTTTGGTAGCATTTGTACAAATGCTACCGCCAATGAAATATTTTACGCTACTTAGCCGGTGAACGAGAATTAAAATGTCTATAACATGATGAAGAAGGGTGTTAGTAGCGAGGAAAACATGTTACCGGCCGGTTGTATTTATGTAGCCGGTGAACAACAAGGTAAGTAATGAAAGGAAAGCAATTGTTTGATAAGATAAAATTTCTCTCTGAACAGGATAAAATTTCTCCTGGTCGATACCAGGAAAAATTATGTAATCGGCCAAATCTAGGAACAAACCAGACATTAATGGAAGAAGTACAAAGTTGGTCAACTACCGTTTTATGAGGTATGGCACCTATGACCATCCATGCAAGAAAAGTACTAATTTCTATGGCTTCCCATACCTCTTTAATGATATTTTTTTGTTGGTGAGCCAATTTGAGCATATTCATCTATATATTGTAAAATTCACCTTATTTTTAGGGGAGACATTCTTTAATGTAAAGGAACTCGTTAGAATTTTTCCAAAACTCTTATGAGTTAGAAACCTCAAATTTAGGCATTTTGTAAAGGATTATTTCCTTGTGCCTATATTGTAATGGATTGTGCATCATTTTAAGAAATAAAATTTGTTTTTGTGTCTTTAATTTTCCCTAACTCAAGTTCTATTGCACTACCTCCTTTCATTATATTTGTAGGTATATTGTGTATCTTTATGTCTTTTTGTAATACCTGAATTTGTTGTGGCGCATGAAGATGGAGATGATTGTGTTGTTTCGGGCTATGACACTTTTTCTACCCTCTTGCACTCTGTTCGCTCCCATTTTTTTCTCACTTAGAATATCTCCACTCCCCTTGTTCTGGGTGCTATCACCTCCCTTAGTTAAGGAATTTTATTTAATGCATCTCTCTCTTCCCGGTCCCTTAGAAACATAGGTTAGAGTTAGAATAGTTACATTTTCCCTTCTAGGAATAGTTCTAGCATTAGGAATATGTAGAGGAACCAACCTTCTCTAGAGGTTTGTCTCAATCGCAAGGGTCCCACACCCTCGAGACAATCCCATGTTAGTCTAAAGTAGGGATCTCGTAATGTGTGAATCTTAGGGAGCTACCTTCTTGACATAATAATATGAAGAGACGGCCACCATCATCTCCAATGAGAGGTAGATGTAGATATGATTCTATAAAAGGTGAATCCTCTAATACGAAGGGAAGGAAGAATTTGGCTAAAGCCATGTGGTAAGTGCAGCAAGTTGGTGGATCAAAAAGTGGACATGAAAACCCAAAATAAGTGAACCACAATCTCGAATCAAGTTATCTACAGGTTTGAGAATTCTACGAACCTCAAACTGTGATCGCAGTTTATAAACCATGATCATGGTTATAAACTGTGAGTGGTCCTCTAAGACAAAAATAATAGACCCGTGACCGATCATTTTCCTGCTTTTTCCCTTGTGAACCACAATTTCTCCTCCATTGTTTGCATTTGCGGTTTCAATACCCCCACTAATTGCTCTTCATATTTATGGATCATGAAATTTTCAACGATTTCGCTAGGAAGAAGAGGTAAACTCTCGATTTTGATCAAATTTCTTGCATTTTAGGTTTTTTTTGTGATTTTCATGGGGTTTTCAATTTTTTATTTATATATACGATTACTTTATTTTTCAGATTATTCGGAAAGCTCGTTATCTTGTAAACCATCTAAATATTCCTTAAAACCATCCAAGCATTCATCAAAACCCTCCTCCAAACGTAGATCCTCCTCTTATGGCTCCTTATGTCCCTAAAGAACCGGTAAGAACACAAGATGATATCATTGGAAGAATTGGACAAAATAAAATTTCCATTGAAAACCTTATTTAGACAATAAGACAAAATCATGCCAAAAATTCATCCTACATGACTTTACCTTTAGAGCTGATTGTAGGTGGTGGTATGTAGATAAATTATCCCATGGGACCGTAAAAGTAAAAAAATGCAAAAGATCGCATTTGTGCATTATTCATCAACTGAAAAACAATGCCCCCCGCACCCCCGCGATTTACTTGTAAATGGATCCCAATAAATTGGTGCCATGATGACCGAATGAAGAACAATTTTTGGGACCGATGGTGGATGGTTTTTATTATCCACCATGTAACAACAATGAGGTTAGTCTCTAGTTTTTTAAGAAATTATATTGCGAGTTCATGCTTAATGAGGTCCCAAATTATTTTGACTTTTCTGAGTTTTATGGGTGAGGAGGTGGCTCTCCATAGAGTAGACTTGGTGCATATGTTGATCAAAAAGGATCCCCCATGCCCCAAAACCCCACCACCTTAATTTATCCCTCATATAGTGAAGGAGGTTGTGGAGATTGACACACTTGTATCCATTAAGGGAGCTCACTGACAATCTGACCTAGCATAGTGGAAAAATTTCATCCGGTGATGTTAGTCGAGGTGACAGATTCGGCACACCACACCAATGTGGATCATGTGGTGCCATATGCATTGTGGGTGAGACATTATTTGTTGGATCACATGATTTCTTTTCTCTAGATGAGATGATGGTGAGTTTTTTTGGAAATGGTACAAATGATCTTGGTCTTTCATAGATAATGTCAAATAAATATAATAAATACGCAATAGTTTATTTCATTTGATATTTTAATATATATGTATTTGATTATGTCATGTACATACATGTAAAAACTAATATTTTTTATTTTAAACAACAAGAGCCAGTGAAGGACACATCCGACGTCAACATGTTAGCTACTATAGTGAGCGTGTTTTAGATGTAAGTTTCAAGTTACTTACATTTCAAATTTCATTTGATTGCACTTTTATTATTAAATACATATTTTTAATGTTCATGTATAATGTTTCACGTGTACATGTACATATTAATATGTTTGTCTTTTATATGTAGGATCTGACAGTCATCATCTCGCTCTAGGCACCGAGGCTATTGGCATGCTTCATGTGACTTTTACGTTGGTTACTTTATCTTTACACTTTGTTTCTAATTGTGGAATTATCTAGTAGTTTACAATCCCATAACTCTATCCAAAGACAATTTGATCATAACATTAAGTTCTTATGAAGCAAGGGTTAAGCTTAACACTCTACTAGATATACAAACTTTCATTTTATCATGATCATGGACACTTACCTCTATTCTAGACATGTTTCTCGAGAAATCCATCTCTAATTCTTTCTCCATCATCCCTTTCTCTGAGGATATTCTTTTAGCTTCTGAGGATGTATGCATAACTTACCTTGCCAACATTGTTAGTTCTATGCATTCTTTATTAACCCTCTTCTCTCTAAATAACAAAGAAATGACAATATGGGATAAGTTACCTACACTAATAAATATATCATGGGTACCTTGGTTCATGTTTATCACCAATACTCCCTATGCAATTCTATACACCCAATCTCATATTATATATTTGTTATTCATCAAGTTTCTCTATATTTGCATTCTCATGTACACAATGGATATAGCTTGGTGACCTACCTAGAACCAAGTTCTACATACTGGAAATACATTCCACATCTTTAATGAATTACTTCTTGAATATCTTGAATAACCCCTTTTGTGACTTAATATTATCCTATACAATCAGATTTCATTCAACTGATGGAATTTTCTTTATTCATACACCCCTAAGATCATTCAAACATCTCATTAATACCTAATATCACCTTCATACCTATTCTAAGATCATGATTTATCAAATTATAGTGAGAAGCCCAAATTTTTCCTTCATTTTTGTACATTGTAATTTTACCAGGTTGCTTGAAATAACTATTGTCTAGATATCTTTAACTAAACTCATGTATCAATCACCATGAAATATTGGGATATTTTAATTAATGCACTGAGATAGAGATAATTTGAAATTTCTAGCAAGATTAACCTTATAATCAAAATTTACACAAATCCCTAGATAGAGCCTGAGAGCCTACAATTTTCTCTAAAAACCAAATTATGCAATTTCAAGACACATAAAAATTATGACTATGATCTATATCACTTGTAGGAACTTTCCATATTAATAGTCAAGAGATATTATGCAAATAAATAATACTAATTATCCTTCTCTAATTTATCATAAGGTGTTTAGACTATTGGTTCGGTCATGTACACTTGTAATATTACATAACGCTGTTTTAGGCCTTATTGCTACTAGCCCTCTTATCATGCTTGTTAGTGCAAAATCACATCATCATCAAATGGCCTTAGATCTCGAGGGGCATTCGGTGTGATTGCACAACATTGGACCATCTCTCAAGTTGTGGGACTTGCGGACTTGAGATGGACCTCCAGAGAAGGCTGGTTCCTACTTCCTAATCTACCTGCCACAAGCTACTCCAGTGTAGGTAGAACCTATCTAATCCTAATCTAACCATTCTAAGGAGATAGGGAGAGAGAGAAAGAATGAAAGAGAGCCTACACTAAGTGGTGATACACCAGAAAAGGAAGTGGCTGATCACGGATCCGACTTCCTGAAGTGGAGAGAGGTGAGCAGAGGAGGGGTTGAAAAGATGCACCACAGACTAAAGATAAATGTCACATGGACACCACTTCAAGACCCATTAAGCACAACTCCTAGAACCTATAATAAACATCAAAGTATGCATAGTATACCATGCAATGATGAGGGGTAAGAAGAAACAATAAAATAAGCAAAGGATGGACAGATGCATCACGAAACAAATTTTATTGCTCCAAAAGTTCACATAGTACATCATTAGTGGGCAAGAGGCAAGAAAATGCCATTATAGAGCCATGAGGAGAGGCTTAGACTCCACATTCTACCCTAAAGAAGAAAGAGAGAGGGGGATAGAGGAGAAACAATGACAAACCATTTGAATATGCCCCTTCTTTACAATATATAGAAGAAGGAGAAAGAAAGAGAGGGAAAATCGAATTCTGTTCAAACCACCCCTACGATGCATTGAATCTTTCTCTGAAATATCAACCACCAAACATCAATGCCCCTTGCAAATCCACCTACAATCTATCAATTCCTTTGCTCTATGTCTATTTGGTGTGTTGAAGAAGGAAGAACAATGGATCAAATCAAATTTGATTAGGTTGTTGAAGTAATCGGATCCTACATTAATGGCATGAAATACGTTTTTGCTATTTTTCACCCACCTAATCTTGTCAAAATTGAAGTTTCAAGCTTCCATGGCATGGATGAGGTCAAGACCTTTCCAAAAATTCTTCTCTTGCTCAAATATGAGTTTCCAGTCGAAATATATGGCTGTCTAGAGATTAGGATTGCGGTCACACAATATTTAAAAGAGTTTTTCCATATAGGGTCCACGTGGTAGCCTCGCGCATCTTGAAGATTCTACTCCTTCCTTTCACTCTTGAAATCATGCCAGACTGACATGTGGTGGCTTTCACGGCTCCTTGGTTTCCTTTATATTTTACCTAAGTCATTCCCATTGGTGGAGACACTATGCCCGACCCGAGACATGTGGAGACTTCATGCTCATTTGGAAACTGCCTCTAGATTTTAACTTTGAAGTTAGGAGGTCGAGACATGTGGAGGCCTTCGCAGGCATTTTGGACTTTTCGATGGCCACCCTCACTTCTTCAAACTCGACCATGTGGTGAGTTTATGCTTGTTTGGAGATTGGCTTTGGGCCACGCCTTTGAAATTGCACCAAAGACACACATGGCTCTCTCCATGGCCTTGCTCTTTTCTTTATATTTTAGCTAAGTCCCTTTTTCTCGGCGGGGCCATATGTGTTACCCTGGACATGTGGAGGCTCAGTGTACATCTGGGAACCCGCTCTAAATTTTACTTTTGAATATGTGCCATGTTGAAACTTGGCCCCTTCCATTGGCTTGCTTCTACTTATACTTTTTAATGACCGCTTCTACCTTTTTGAGCTCTAAACAAGTGCGGGGCTAGCAATTGTTTGAATCTCTACTTTGGGTCGCACCTTTGAAATTTTGCATTGATGCGACATGTGACGTTGTCCGCTAGCTCTCTATACTTAGCTGATTCGGGCCTCGATCCATTTGAATTCTATTAGACCCAAGACACATGGAGAGTCTGCACACATTTGGGAACCTACTCTTTGGACCTAGCCTTGGTGTTGTGCCGATGAGACACGTGGAGGCTTCTGCCGATGCCCTTATACTTAGTCATTTTAAATAACCGACTCTATCCCTTTTTGGCCACAGGACACATGGAATCTTGGCTCCTATTTGAGGTCTTTGTTTGAGATTCTATCCTTGGAGTTGCACCAATGAGGCACGTGGCACCCTCATGGGTTTGTGACTTTTCAATGGCCGATGAGACCTTGCGGGCTCGCGGGCCCGAACTTGAAAATTGCACCATTTTGTGAAAGGTGAAAAATTTAAAAGTCCCTTGTAGACCCATCGACCCGCATTTACACTTGGGAAAATTTTCCTCCACGGCCCCGCAGACCCGTTTTTGGCAAAAGTTCATCCTTGGGCCCATTGGCCCGCATTTTCCACTTGGACAAAAATAAATCCTTCCTAGACCCGCAGGCCCACAATTATACTTGTGCACATTTGCGAAAAGTGGAAAAAGGTAAAAATATCACCCACTAGTCCAAAATTTTCCATTGCAAAATATCTTCCCTAGGCCCACCGGCCCGATTTTAGAAAAAAAAAACCTTCCTGTGCCCACAGCCCGTAACAGGAAAAATACGAATATTTAGAAGGACTTCTTTATATCTATGGAAAGAGGAAGAAATTTCCTATCTAATGGAAATGCTTTTAGGGGTATTAAGTGCTTAAGATATGTAAATATTCAGATTGAATCAAAAAAAGGGGAAAATGATGTTAGTTGACCCAAAATAAGTGTTTACTTATTTTGGTCAACAATTTTTTGACTCATGGGGATCACCTTCCTGCTAGGTGAAATGATCAGTTTCCTTGAAGCATCCATTTGGCATGGAGTCAAGAATGATAGTCTGATAAACACAAGTCTGATCATAAGTTTGAAAATCCAATCCTGAGCCACTTGGAAACTATTGGAACTAGAGTAGACCTCACCAAATGCTACTTCCAATGTCCTATGTACGAGAAACAAAACACCACAACACTATATACAAAATTGGAAATCATACATGCTCCAAGTGGAACATGCAAAGTGTGCACAAGCACTTCTTCTATTGAAAACAAACCTAAACCTACTCCTACACTAACTAGAGAGAAAAGGGACTTCAAACAAATCCTACAACTGGCAGGGAGAAGTAGCTTCCCTTTCTCAAAAGGGGCAGCCATGCAAATGATTTGACACTAAATATGGCTGCTTGTATGAGTGAAAAACTGACTATAAGCCAATCCTCCACCCAAATCATTAAGGTATCAAATGGAAAAAGGTAAATACCTCTTGTAGTTGCTATTAATTTGGATTGAAGAAGCATTATAACTGATCCTTAGTACTTTGGAGCTCATCCTCATATCCTAAAGTGGGCATGACTAGTTTCACTTCTCCCTTGTCTCCAATGAAGCCAAGTACTTGATTGGGCATAGTCCGATCTTTTGGATGTGCTCATTACTCTAAATTTAAACTCCAATAATGGAGTCTTCTTGTTGATCTTCCGGATGGATGGTGGGAGAGAGATGATGACATCATATTGCTCCTTCCATTCCTTCTCCTATGAAGAACATGGAGGATTCATATCTTCCAACCTTGGTTCCAGAGGGTTGTTATGAAGTGTAGGTTGTTGTACTTGAATTCTCTCCTTCATGGAAGTAGGATCTTATGCTTAGAAGGTGGATGATGGAGGGGAAAATGATGTTATCTCCTCAGGCTCCTCTCCATCAAATCATTCCTCCAAGTCTGACAGATAATCTACCTCCTTGTTGTTCTAGTGCGTGTGTTCGACCTCATCCATGGGGTCCTCTAGATCTGAAATTTTCTCACCATGGTTCCCCTCATCTTCAAACATGGAATTTGAAATCTCAAACTCTTCTTCGACATTAGATATTGAAGGGGGTGAAATGGGAGGAAGAAGTGAAGGTTTTTTTGTGGCTTGCTCCGCACTTGGAGCCTCTAAAACTGTATGGCCTTCCTCCATAGCCTGAATGCACTCCTCTTATTTTAGATTTGGAGTAGCTTATTCTTCCCACGCTTGTGTTGTAGCTGAAGCTTCCACCACTTGTGGCTTGACCTCAGCCTCCTCCATAGGTTTAACCAACAAGGGAATCTTTGTAAACTCAAATCTAACAGCCCAACTCTTCATATTTTCTATCATTTCTTCTTTGTTGGGTTCCTCTGCTTATTGTTCTCCTTGACTAGTTTTTGGAGTATCTCCCTAACATGGACTTGGGGGAGTAGGAGGAGTAGTGGATGGGGTCTCCACTATTTGTTTCCTTGTTTGTGGTGGAGGGGAAGGCATTGCTTTTGGCTCTTGTGGAGGGGACTTAGATTTGGAAGGGAAAAGGGGAGAGGAAAAAAGATGAGATGGAAGACTAGAAGATGGGGAAGGGAAATCAACACTTGGGGCAGAAATTGAGGGGCTTGAATCTTGACACTGCTGAAATGATAAAGCTTGAGAAAAATAAAATGACGGACAAGGAGCTAATGACTAACTTACCAATTGACAAGGTTGTCTTGCACTTTTCTTATATGCCTCAATATCCTCAATCCTTTGTGCAAGTTGAGTAAACATTTTATTCGTGAAGTCAACCTTCTCCTAAGGGTGTAATGTCTTGGCATAGGGCCAACCCATGGACAAGGTGACCTATAGCCAATTTTGGATGCTTTCATGTGTGTTGTAGCCCTGGACTATGCCATGTGTGCCTCCATCCCTTGAATCTTCTCCAACAGATCAACATTTTTCATATAGTTGTCACCATCATATGCATACCCTTGTTCTTTATAAGCTCCATAGCCAAATTGGCTTTGACACTGCTCTTATGTGTAAGCATAATGGTTGTGGATCTGATCATAATGCTGATTTTAAGCGAGGGGTAGTGCAATACATTGGAGGTGGACTGCATTGCTTTGCTACTTTTGCAAGTGTGAACTCCAAGATGGAAATGAATTCATGATTACATAACTTTTTGGAATGGAAGAAAATGAAAGATATGGAAAGGAAAGTGGGTGGAAATGGATGGTAGAAGGTATGTAACTTCATAGATGGATTGTTGACCAGATGGAGTTTCCAGATGTGCTTGCATCTGCTCAAAAGGTTGAATCATAACAGGAACACACCAACCCACTAAGATGAAGTGGTAAGGTGCTTCAGACTTGTCCCATTGGGCATGCCAAAAGCTGTTAGGTGGTCGCATACGATGGCTTAATATTTGCTTTTGATAATGAGAAACCTTGGAAAGATGGGAAAATATAACCTCAGTGTCCCATCGGGCATGCCAAAACTATTAGTGGTCACACGATGGCTTAAGATTTTTTGTTGATAATGAGATACCTTGGAAAGATGAGAAAATCTAACCTTGGTGTCCCATTGGGTCTACCAAAACTGTTAGGTGGTCGCACGGTGGCTTAAGATTTGTTGTTGATAATGAGACACCTTGGAAAGATGAGAAAAATCTAACCTCAGTGTCCCACCGAGAGTGCCAAAACTTTTCGTGAAAAATCATAGCACCCCCGAATGGCCTTAGATATGAGTAGAATTCGGTGTGATTTCACAACATTGGACCATATCTCAAGTTGTGGGACTTGCGGACTTGAGATGGACCTATAGAGAAGGTTGGTTCCTACTTTCTAATCTACCTGCCACAAGCTACTCCAGTGTAGGCAGAACCTATCTAATCCTAATCTAACCATTCCAAGGAGATGGGAGAGAGAGAGAAAGAGTGAAAGAGAGCCTACACTAAGTAGTGATACACTAGAAAAGGATGTGGTTGATCACGAATCGACCGCTGAAGTGAAGAGAGGTGAGCAGAGGAGGGGATTGACAAGATGCACCACTTGACCAAAGACAAATGTCACATGGACACCACATCAAGACCCATTAAGCACAGCCTCGAGAACCTGCAATAATCATCAAAGTGTGCATGGTATACCCCTGTAACAATGAGGGGTGAGAAGAAACAATAAAATAAGCAAAGGATGGACAGATGCATCATGAAACAAATTTTTTTGCTCCAAAAGTTCACATAGTACATCATTAGTGGGAAAGAAGCAAGAAAATGCCATTATAGAGCCATGAGGAGAGGCTTAGACTCCACATTCAACCTTAAAGAAGAAAGAGAGGGGGCAAAGGAGTAAAAATGACCAATCATTTAAATATGCCCCTCCTTTATAATACATAGAAGAACAAGAGAGAAAGAGAGAGGGAAAATTGAACTCTATTCCAACCACCCCTGCGATGCATTGAACCTTGCTCTAAAATCTCAACTACCAATCATCAATGCCCCTTCCAAATCTTTCTATAATCTATCAAGTCCACTATTCTATGTTTGTTTGGCATGTTGAAGAAGGTAGAACACGGATCAAATCAAATCGATCAGGTTGGTAAAGTAAGCATATCCTACATTAATGGCATGAAAGATGTTTTTATATTTTTCACCCACCTAATCTTGTCAAAATTTAAGTTTCAGGCTTCCATAGTGTGGACAAGGTCGATACCTTTCCAAAAAGTCTTATCTTGCTCAAATATGAGTTTCCGGTCAAAAGATATGGTGTCTAAAGATCGGGATCACAAACATGCAATATTAAAAGAGTCTATCCATATAGGGTCCACGTGGCAACCTCACACATCTTGAAGATTCGGCTCCTTCCTTTCACTCTTGAAATCACACCGAGAATGACACGTGGTGGCTTCCATGGGCTCCTTGGTTTCCTTTGTATTTTTCCTAAGTCCTTCCGTTTGCAGAGACAATGTGCCTGACCGAGACACGTGGAGGCTTCGTGCTCATTTGGAAACTACCTCAAGATTTTACCTTTGAAGTTGCACGGTTGAGACACATGGAGGCCTTTTCAAGCTTTTGGACTTTTCAACGGTCACCCTCACTTCTTCAAACTCTGACCACGTGGTGATTTGGAGCTCGTTTGGGATTGCCTTTTTGGACGCGCCTTTAAAATCATGCCAAAGAGACACGTGGCTCTCTCCGCAAACTTTCTCTTTGTTTATATTTTGGCTAAGTCCCTTTGTCTCAAGTGGGGTCATATGTGTGACCCGGACACATGGAGGCTCAGCGCACATTTGGGAACCCGCTCTCGAATTTTAATTTTGAAGTTGCGCTGATCGACACTCGGCCCCTTCCACCGCCTACCTCGTTTAGACTTTTTAAAGATTTCTTCTACCTTTTCTGGGGTCAAGACACATGGAGGGCCAGCACTTGTTTGAGCCTCCACTTTGGGATGCGCTTTTTAAATTTTGTGCTAATGCGACAAGTGGCGTTGGGCACTAGCTCTCTATACTTAGCTGATTTGGGCCTTGATCCATTTGAATTATATTGGACCCAAGACACATGGAGAGTCTACGCACATTTGGGAACCCATTCTTTAGACCCAGCCTTGGTGTTACACCGATGAGACATGTGGAGGCTTCCGCCGACACCCTTATACTTAGTAGTCTTAAACGACCAACTCTGTCCCTTTTTCAAACACGGGACATGTGGAATCTTGGCGCTTGTTTGAGGTCTCTGTTCTATATTCTATCCTTAGAGTTGTGTCGATGAGGCACATGGCACCCTCTCGGGTCTATGAATTTTCAATAGCCGATGAGACTCACTTTTGGTAAAAAGTCATCCTCGGGTCCACTCGCCCGCATTTTCCACTAAGAAAAGATAAATCCTTCCAGACCATGCAAGCCAAAGAATTATACTTGTGCCTATTTGTGAAAAGTTGAAAAAATGTCAAAATATCTTCTTCCGCCCCACTGGTCCACAATTTTCCATGGAAAAATATCTTCCTAGCCCGCCAACCCACACTTTTGCAAAAATCCTTCTTAAGCCCGTCGGCTCGTAACTTGAAAAATACAAAGAGTTAGAAGGACTTCTTTATATCTATGGAAAGGGGAATAAATTTCATATCTGATGGAAATGATTTTAGGGGGCTCAAGTGCTTAATATATGTAAAGATTAAGATTGAAGCACAAATAGGGGAAAATGATGTTAGTTGACCCAAAATAAGTGTGAGCTTATTTTGGTCAACGACGCTAATAGTCATTACTAGATAGTTTTCAATTAATACTGATCTACATATTTTTGTATACCTTATGACTACCAACGAGAATCCTCCCTATATACAGATTGTGGAGGTTGTTGAGATGCTTCCACAAGCATCTACAAATCCACTAATTCAAGTATAATTTTTCAAATTTGTTAAATTTTGGAGGAATGTTTTCATATTACTTATCTACAATATCAAATTTTGTACATGAAATATTTAATTTGAACTATTTATTTGTATATAGCCTACCCTCGTGAGTCTACCCATGACCCCGCAACGCATCGATAAAAAATTGATAGGATCATGAGATTGCGGTAAGATTTCACATGCATTATAAATTCTAATTTTGTAAATTTTGAATCTATTTTATAAATTTGGGTGTTAAAAAATTGATGTTTATGAATGTGTAGGATAGGTTCAGTAAGCCTCTTTGAGAGATGCGTAGGATGAAATACATGAAATCCATGGTGGCATATCTCTCTACTACATCTACAAGGTTGTGGAGATGCTTCTTCTAAGTAGGGATAAGAGAGGGAGATGGTTCATGATTAGATTCATAGGACCTATATATAGATATATATGCCATCTAGTCCTAGTTCATGATTCTTCATAGTCCATGTATATAGCCTTATGTGACCACATGTGGTCCTATATGTATGACACACTTAGTTTGATACATTATATACATGTTGGTTTTCATAACGATATTACTTGTATGTTTGATTTCATTTCATTGCACATGATATATGAACTATGTATATTTTCATAACCATATTAGTTCTATGTTTGATTTGATTTGATGGCCTCGATTATGTGACAATTATCCATATGATATATATGATATATGATGTTATGTTATTCTTATGATATATGATGTTACATTATATAATGGTTTTGAAGGTTCTTGTGTGTAAGATCATTTTGTTTTCAAGAGATTCAAGTGTAGACTTATATCAATTTTCTTATTTTAAGGATGTGGTTAACACACTCCAAAGTGGGACAAAATGTACACAATTAAAAATGGTCTTAAGGGATTTATTACAATTCATTTTATATATTTTTAGTGTACTTACAATTTATTTGTTAAGTATTAGTCCAAATTCGAGTGTTATTGATGTGTGTAATAATAAGGTCTTAATTTGAATTCACTTGTTTAAAAAAATTAGAAACATTGTAGTTTAGTTGGCATAAGATATGAAAAAACATTCTTAAAACTCTATTGTGTATTTACATGCTTTAAAAAGAGATCAAACAATCATTAAAGTATTTACATGGTAATGTGTTTACCTTTTTGTAATCTCATTGACATGATTTGAGTAGTGATAAGTCATTCCCTAAGACATAGTGGGAGAAAAGTATCACCACCAACACATCTAATTCGGGGTGTATATTCCTTCAGTGCTATGGTGGGCTCTAAGGAGGCCAAGTTTGGAATCGGACCACCCGATCCGGAGCCAAGAATCCTTTCCTATTAATCCCAACTCACATTTTCAGTGGAAACTTATGACAATCACAACTTGGCGCTCGGTCATTCAAACCAAGAACCATCCGAGCCAAAACTTGATTGAAGAAGGCCTTTAGTTGTACCAAATAATTCTGGGGTTGTGGCATTCCTTGAGGCTCTATGGCATAATTATTTATGAATTGTCTCTTCTAGGCAGTCCTAGGAAATGAAAGGAGCTGAGTAGTGAGAAGTCATGCCTCGAGATGATGTTATACTAAAATGACTATGCCAACATGTCTAGGTGGCCAAGTAAATTCTAAGGAGGCATTGTTTTGGTGCGGAAAAATGTCACCGCTTTCGGACTTCTTCATTTCGGGAAGTCCCTTAAGAGCCTTGAGAGTAAAAACCTATACAACTTTGACGGGTGATAACTTGGTCTCCATTGCACCTAGAGACATCTAGTCAATTCTACACCCTAGCATATGGACCCTCTATAATAGCATGTCTTAGTTTTTTTTGTCTCCAATCGTGTTTTTACCGCCCTATTGTTTGCAAATGCGTGAAATAGTGTAGTTTGAGTTAGTGTAAGGTTGTTAAATGTTATATTTTGCAAACGGTGGGTCATGGCACAAAACCGACTACGCCAACACATCCGGGTGGCAAGGTAAATGCTATAAGATGTGTTGTTTTGGTGCAGGACAATGTCATTGCTTCGAGCTACTTCATTTGGGCGTAGTCCCTTAAAATCCTTTAGACTAAAAATAGTTAAACTTCGACAAGTGATTACTTGGTCTTCATGGCACCTAGAGACATCTCGATGGTGTAGGGATGCTCTACAATATCCTATCTTATTTTTCTACGTCTCCAATTGGTGCTCTCTTATTTGCAAACGCGTGAAATAATGTAGTTTGATATAGTCTAAGGCTATCAAACACTAGATTTTACAAATAGTGGGTCATGGCACCGACGACTATGCCAACACATTTGGGTGGCGGGTAAATGATAGAGGAGGCATCTTTTTGGTTCAGAAAATTTCATTGCTTCAGTGCTACTTCGTTTGGGAGAAGTTCCTTAAGAGCCCCAGAGAAAAAAATCGTACAACTTAGACGGGTGATTACTTAGTCTCCATGGCACCTAGAGATGTATCTTTAGATCTTAAACCTTGATGTAGATACCCTCTAAAATATCTTGTCTCGCTTTTTTCATCTCTAATCGGTACTCTCATTTCCCTATTGTTTTGCAAATGCGTTAAGTAGTGCGGTTTGAGCTAGTGTAAGGTGTCAAACGCTATATTTTGAAATCAGTGGGTCGTGACACCAAACCAACTATTCCAACACATCTGGTTAGCTAGCTAAATTGTGAGGGGGGAATCAGTTTGGTGTGGGACAATATCATTTCTTCCGGGCTACTTTGTTCAGGCATAGTCCTTTAAAGCCCTAAGACCAAAAAACCGTACAACTTCAACGGATGATTACTCGGTCTCCATGGCACATATAGATGTCTTGTTTCATCCAAAACCTTGGCATAGGGAATATATACAATAGTCTATCTCGGTTTTTCCGTCTCCAATCGGTGCTCTCCTTACCCTATTGTTTACAAACACGTGACATAGTGTAGTTTGAGCCAAGTATAAGGCAATAAAACACTATATTTTGCAAATGGTGGATCATGGCACCAAACCTAGTGCACCAACACATCCATGTGGCTGAGTAAATGCTATGGGAGGCATTTCTTGAAGGCAAGAGACAATGTCATTTCTTCCGAGCTACTTCGTTCGCGCGTTGTCCCTTAAGAGCCATGAGACCAAAAACCATTCAAATTTAATGAGTGATTACTCGGTATCCATGACACCTAGAGACATATCATTAGATCCTAAACTTTTCTCGTAGGGACCCACTATAATATCCTATCTCAGCTTTTTTGCATCTCTAATTGGTGCTCTCATTGCCCTATTGTTTGCAAAAGCGCAAATAGTGCAACTTGAGCCAGTGTAAAGGTCACAAACGCTATATTTTGTAAACAAAGTGGGGTTATGGCACCAAAAATACTATTCCAAAATGTCTAGGTGGCTAGGTAAACACTAGGAGGCATCATTTTAGTTCAATAAAATTTTGCTTGCTTCCGGCTACTTCATTTGGGCGTAGTCCCTTAAGATCCCCGAGACCTTAAAACCATAAAACTTCGACTAGTGATTACTTGGTCTCCATGACACCTAGAGACATTTCACCAAATCCTACACCTCAGCATAGGTACCTTATATAATATCTTGTCTCAGCTTTTTCTATCTCGATCAAAGTGATTTCGCTTACTATATTGTTTGAAAACACGTGAAATAATGTAGTTTGAGCCGAGTGTAAGGTGTCAAACACTAATTTTACAAATGGTGGGTCGTGGCACCAAACCGACTACACCAAAATGTCTAGGTGGCCCATTAAACACTAGGTGAGGTTTCATTTTGGTGCGCATAAATTTCATTACTTCCTGTGCTACTTCGTTCGAGCGTAGTCCTTTAAGAGCGCTAAGACAAAAACAATCGCACAACTTCAACGGGTGATTACTATTTTTCCGTGCAACCTAGAGACATCTCATCAAATCATACACATCGGTGTAGGGATCCTCTACAATAGAATATTTTGGTTTTTTCAGTCTTCAATTGGTGTTTGTGTTGCCCTATTGTTTGCAAACACACGAAATAGTGTAGTTTGAGCCGGTGGAAGGTCACAAACACTATATTTTGCAAACCGTGGGTCGTGGAACCAAACCAAATGTACCAACACATCTATGTGGCAAGGTAAACACTAGGGAAGGCATTTTTTTGTGTGGGACAATATCATTACTTCTAAGCTACTTTGCTTTAGGCGTAGTCCCTTAAGAGCCCTAAGACCAAAAAACTGTTCAACTTCAACGAGTGATTACTCGGTCTCCGTGGCACCTAGAGACGCCTCGTTGGATCCTACACATCAACATAGGGACCCTCTACAATAACATGTCTAATTTTTTATCTACAATCGGTGCTCTTTCGTTGTATTTTTGTAAACACACGAAGTAATACAATTTGAGCCGGTGTAAGGCTGTCAAACGCTATATTTTGCCAATGGTGGGTCGTGGCACTAAACTAACTGTGCTAATACATCCAAGTGGCTAGGTAAACACTATAGGAGGCAATATTTTTGTGTGGGAAAATTTCATTTCTTCTAGGCTACTTTGTTCGAGTGTAGTCCCTTAAGAGCCCTGAGACCAAAAAATCATACAACTTCAATGAGTGATTACTTGGTCTCTGTGGTACCTAGAGATGTCTCGTCAGATCCTACACCTCCGTTTAGGGACCCTATACAATATCCTAGCTCATTTTTTTCCATCTTTAATCCATGCTCTCACTTCTATTTTGTTTTCAATCGTGTGAAATAATGTAGTTTGAGCCAGTGTAAGGTTGTCAAATGCTACATTTTGTAAATGGTGGGTCATGACACCAAACTGATCAGTGCACATATATAGGGATGGACTTGTAAACACTTGGGGATGAGTTTCTTAGGTTCCCTATGCTCCTGGTGCTTCCGGGCTACCTCTTCTGGAGCCAATAACCCCCTCCACAGGTACATAAACCGTTGTTAGTTGCTTCTAATTTCTTGTAAAACAATGAAAGCTTCTCTTAGCTTTGAGAATATAAAATTATATACTAATAGTGCCAACCACGTGAAGGTGGAATATTTTCGCACAACTAACCTGCATAAAAGTGTTATTCAAAGAAATTTAACTTGAATCAAAACCATACTAGATATATACAAAATACTCAAATTTAATAAAATATATGAACTTGAATCTAGAACTCGACAATTTTAAAGAATTCAAAGAAATTATATATGCTAGATGAGAATGTAAATTCATTCCAATGTTCACCATCGGGATTTGAAAGTGGAAGCTTTTTCGGCACCACTAACTCGCATAGAAGTGTTAGTCAAATAAATTTAAATTGAATCAATACCATATACTAGATATATACAAAATACACAAATTTAGTAAAATATATGAACTTGAATGATTTGGTTGACAAATTTAAACACTTCAAAGAAAGTATATATACCGTAAAAACATGTCTGAAATTTAAGTTAAAATTTGGATGCTTTTCTGGTACCACTAACCTGTATAAAAGTGTTAAAGTCAAAGAAATTTAAGTTAAATAAAAACCATACTAGATATATACAAAATACACAAATTTAATAAAATATATGAACTTGAAGATATATTTGAAAAATTTAGACACTTCAAATAAATTATATATACTGAGACATGAGCACGTAAATTCATTCCAATGAACCATCAAGATCGGATCTACTCTAAATAATGGACAAGATTGCTTCACGATCTAACTCTTGAACCTTCAAAAGAATATTGTTACTAGGCCTTCCTCGATATCTATACAGTTGAATATTTTTCGCTAGAACTATATGTGAATATAAGAGTATTTTCTTGTGTGTCTGAAAGTATTCAAAACCCAAACCAAGGATTTTTTAATGGATGCCGTTGAAGCCAAGTTACGGTAACTACAACTAACATTGTATGGTACTCAATATCTTTTCCATCTATAACAAGAGAATTCAACTTCTTTCTTTCCTCGATGAAACGACATCTAATATATAGTTTTTCCTTCTTCACCTTGTCTTCGCCGCAATAACTATAAACACATGTCCTAAAAAAGAAAGGTTTCAAATCAAATTTAAATTACATATTAATTTCAATGGACATAACTCAATACAAAAATTGTAAATAACCATTTACCTTGTCACACCAAAATCAAGATGTCGTCAAATTCCTTGGATGTTACAACTTAATTTGGAGAAACAAGTTATAATGCCAATGGAGGTTGATAAGCTGGGAAGCAAAGTTAGAGGCCTACAAATCCATCTACCCACCCATTCTTTTGAATCACACTTAGGAGTGAAAATTTTGATACAAGATGCACAAAAACACATCAAATTTCTTATACATGTCATCCACGATGTAGAGTCTCGAGCTATAAAATGAATGCATAACACTAAACCCTATGAATGTCATGCAATCCTTATAGTTGGCAATTTGTTTTTCCTCTATCAACCAAAAATATATGCGAACTATAGATTTTTCTTGAGAACCTTGGGCCATGTTATCAATACACAATTCCACCGTAGTCTTTGCATATTTCAATTTAACACCATATTTTTACTTCAACTCTTCTTTATTAATAGCTATTTTCACACATACCCCGCACCATCATTCTATCCTTTTCCATGTCCATCCTTAGTGAAACTTGAAATATGTTGCAAACCCATCTTGATTTGCATCCTTCTCATCCAATAAAACATTTATGCATTCTTAAATTGAGACGATTAATTATCTAACCATATGTAATGTTGATTGAAGTAGATGTCCCTATCAGGACAAGTTTCCATAAAATAATTAGAAACACCCTTTGCAAAATTTAGTAGAATGAGTACGATCATCAATGATATAAAAGTGGTACTTGGGTAAGTGCACCAAGTTGGGGGGCCAAAAAGGGGGTCTTAAGTGGACACATTTTTCTAAGAAAAAAACTTCAACTTGTATGAGTTTTTCAAAATAGTTACACTCAAAATTGGAAGATGTTGTAGAAATATGAATCGTAGCATTTTGAGTCTAGTTTCTAAGCTATTAAATTTTATTGAAAACATATAAGTTTAAGTGGGTCAAACAACTAAAATACAAACAGATGCTCCTATTTTTGTTAAAAACCATAATAGAGTGACTTTCGTGCCCCCACCATTTAGTATTTTGAAAACCCTTTAGTAGAAAGATAGCTAGGAGCATCTAGTTTGGGCTCAATTTTTTATAGATTTTTTAGCGAATATTTTCTTATTTATGATTTTTATAGTACAAAACTTTATGTTTTGAAAAATAAAAGAGCTCCGACCATGCCCCCTAACTACCTCAAAAAATATCGAAAACTAGTTTTTTTCAAATATGTATAGAATTATACCTAGTTTGGGCTAGTATAATTTTTTTAAATTTTGATCACCAAAAAAAAAGATACACCAAGAAAGACATATTTACACTTCAAAAACTAGCTATAAAAGGCATAGTTAGAAAATAAATAATATGGAAACCTTATATTAGTCAAAAAATTTGAAAATTTATATTTTTAGGAAGAAGAAACTCTGGTCTACATCATGGTATATTTTTTTAAAAATGGAGCAATTTTTTTATTTTGATTTATCATAGAGGAAGTGACATTTTTACATTTACTTACAAAAACACGTTGTTTGTTGTGTTTGTATAGGTCCATGCCTCAGGCTTGGGGATCTAAACCGGATCCCAAGCCTTAAGGCATGGCTTGGAAAAAGAGAAAATATAAATCGAACGTGTTACATTATAACACGTATTTTTTTTTTTTTTATATATTGTGGTGCCTCAATGTCCCTTTCATCTCTTTCACGATAATTCTAAAAACATTTTTTTTTGTCTGCGCAATTTTCTACATTCTTGCACGATTTTTAGTAGTTCATTTTGTCCCCTACCCCACTAGTTGATTTTTTGTAATCATGGGTGATAAACGTCGACCTAAGGACAAGAGGAAAGTCAAGAACAAGACACCCAGAGCAATTGGAAGAGAAGAGAATAAAGAAATTGAAGAGAATGTAAAAATTCAAGCATGGAAAGGTACATCGTTATATGAAATGTAGCTAATGTATTAGAAAATGGGGATGAAATACATAATGAAAATGTAGATAATAATGATTTTGCATTGAATAATGATTATTCAATGAATAATGATATTGAATTGAATGATAATGTTGGTACGGATGAAGAAATTGATATGAATCCAATTGTTGAACCCTTACCTGAGAATCCAAATGTTAACCCCGAAATTTATATGAAAACATTGAATGAAGTAAGTAACCTTGTAAATGAATCTTCACCTCTAAGAACACCTCCTTCCATTTTGCGAAGAAAAGCAATTCACTTAATTGACATTGATGAAAACATTATAAAACCAATGCCTAACAAAATGTCTGAAAGAAATGCGAGAAGAAAAGCTAGTGGAATTTGGGATAATTACTTTGAGAATTTAAATGACCCACAAAGATGTCAATTATTTGTTTCATTGATGAAATTAATTAAGATGAGACCTATAATGAAGACCATGGGGTTAAGAACATCTAATGTTGTTGATCAAAATGTGTCAATTGTTGAAAACATATATAAAGCATACCAAACTATAGGTGGAAAAAGACAAAAAAAGATATTAATGCTACACAACATGCACTTACTAATTGTATAGTAAGTGATAAAACAAGTAGTAAAAACTTGATTAGAAAAATAAGTGGTGCTTTAAAGCTAAACAAAATAATAATAATGAAAGCAATAGAGACACGTAAACGTCTTGAGTTAGTCAATAACACTAACTATTGGGTTTCTCTAGTAGACTTCCACAAAAAGACAAGAATACATATGATATTCTAAAATAATTAATTACAAAATTTTGGAATGAGAACACAAGGGTGTCACTGAAAAGAAGAGATACGGTAAAAAGAATAATAGGTTCTCGTAATCGTGAATTTTGTGTGAAAAAAATTTCTTAGATATGAATCAAACAAAATTTTTCTCTAAGTTTAAGAATGAAAATCCATAAATTAACATTAGCCAAAGATTCTTTGAAATGAGCAAACCCTTTTATGTATAAATCAATCACTCACGTACCACTTGTTGTTGTAAGCATCATGTTGAATTTTCAATGCATTATGATGTTTTTTATCAAATACGTCATGTTTTGCATCTTGACATCATGTTACGGGAGTGTGGAATAAATTTCCCAAAAAAATATTCAAGGGAATTTATTCAAACAATATTTTTGAAAAATCAACAAGATAATTTTTATAACAAAGCATGTTTGGATGGAGCGTGCAATGTAGGCGGTGGCTTGCCAAATCTGAAAAGTTGTATCCATGAGGAGCGTACATATTCAATAGGAAAAGAATTGGTTAATTTCACCAAATATTAATCGGTGGCATATAAATTAAAATATGAAAATAATCTAAGAGGTGTGAGCTTGTTAGAAAACAATTACCTATATCAAAATATATGGTCAAATTCAGAGAGAAATTTTTTTATAAGTATGAAAGCACACACACAGAGCTTGATGGTTGGATGAAAAATTCAAGTTAAGAAATGACACATTCCCACTGTACTATTATTTCAGTAGTTGACTTTGCGAGAGAATTACACATTGCAGCCACAAATGGAGGTTCAGTCTCAATATTATAACTCAGTGCAAGTTTCTATTTTCGTGCATATAACATTCATGCACTCTCCTGAAAGAACTGAGAAAGATAAAAAAATATTAAGAGAGTATCATTTCTACATCAATGATGATCAAACACATTCTACATAATATGTACAAGGGTGTTTCTAGGTGTTTTATGTGAACTTGAATGAGAGGAACATTAGTTTCGATCAACATTACATTTGGTCGGACAACTGCACATCACAATTCAAGAATGCACAAATATTTTATTGGCTAAGTAGGATGCACAAAGAAACAAATGTACAACATATATGGAGTTTTATTGAGGTAGGGCATGGAAAAGGAGAGCATGATGGTGTAGGAGCATGTGTGAAAAGAGCACTTGCAAGAGAAGAGTTAAAGTTCAAGGATGGTGCTAAATTTACAGATGTAAAAAACATTGTTGATTGGTGTGTTAAGAATATGGGCCATGAATCTAAAGAGACATCAATGGTTGGAAGATATTTTTGGTTGATAGAGGAACAACATTTGAAAAAATTATAAGATTGTATGACTATTGTAGGATAAGTTATATGCACTCATTCCATAGTTTAGATGCAAATGCTTGGACTATTTATACTAGGTACATGAAATGTTTTTGTAAATCATGCATTGATTTTGTGTGGAATGAATGTGAGTCACAAGAGTGGGTGGATGAATGGAATTTTAGACCTCTAATTCCACTCACCACACATCAAGTTCCATGAGCATTACAACTTACAGGGTATTAAGATAAAATGACAACATCACCGACTTTGACCAAGTCTCGATTTAGTGCAACAAGGTACATACATATATGTACATCCCATGTTTTATAATTATAAATTATTAAATGGTCAACTCTTAATGTATTTTTAAATTGATTGAATAGTTTTAATTTGTGATACAAAGGGCACGTTTTTTCATTTATTGTGATGGAATTTAATGAAGAGGGAACAAACTACTTCTTGTCTGTTGTGTAGAGGGGAAAAATATTGAATTCCATAGTCATTGATGGTGAAGACCTTGAGTATCCCCTTTGGATCGGTGGTAGTCAACTGGAACTTGGCTTTGATGATATCCTATCAAAAAATCAAACATTTAGTTGTTTGAAGACTATGAAGTACATCGGAAGATACTTCACTATTCACATTTGGTCCTTGCAACAAATATTAAATTGATCAAATATCGAGGTCAGCCATCAAACAAGAATCATGGAAGGTTCGTGAATCAAATCATGAAGCAATTCTTACTTGTTAAAAATAGAGTTGATCCTTGTAGTTCATTGGATTGAATTTGCAAAGGTATGTTCTTCATGAATTTAATTTGAATATTTACTTAAATGATTTTGTTTAAATTTTGTATGATTTAAAATTCTATTTAACTACTTATTAACATGTTTATGTAAGGGTAGTGGTGTTGATCAAAAAAAGCTTCCACCTTCACGTGGTTGGCAATGTCAATAGAGAATTTATTAGAAAGCCGAGAGTGAAAGTAAGAGAAATTAAATATTAGAAAGGAACAAAAACAAAAATTCTCATTTCACCACCTATATTTTAAAAATATCTTATTAAAATTCTCCATAAGCTAAGAATAGATCCACCACTATAGTTAACTATCATCATGATCTATAGATAGCATACTTGCATGATAACATATTATGTATAGTTGTAAAAAGGTGCATGGCTATTATTAGCATGTGACCTATTTTGGTAGAGTTAAGTGGTGAAGGGCTAGTCCCCCACCCTATATATATGTAATGAATTACTTAGTAAGATATAGACAGAGACACATACTACTTTGAAGGGTTAGAGATACATGAGTGCATGAGACTGGATAATTGTAACAGATCCATGCACGCATGTCTGGTATTGTATGAAGCTTTTTGTACTATTGGTATGATGAATATATGAAGAATATTGGCTGAACAATAATGTCTGATATGTTTTCATTGTATACTATTGTTATCATGATGATTTATACTTAAGTGCTTATAGATCTAGTATGGTGTAACGATGTATAGATGGATTAGTTTCTAAATATATGTTTGTTATACTACTTCATCATGCTACCATTCTACTACAACAACCCTAAAGAGGGACCTAGTACCTTTGCGTGCTTGGGTGAGCACTCAGCCTAGGTTGAGTGATGTGCCAGTGCGTGACTAGGTGTTATCTGAGAATTCTAGGCTGCATCATTGGTTCCGTTGTCGGGACCTCTTTTTAGTTGTTTTCAGAATGGTTCATGATGAAGACATACCGGCTAACTTTGGTGAGCGTTGAAGAGTGGATTCATGATCTGGAGGAAGAATACACATGGAGGTTTGACACTGGATCTAGATTTAGCGCACGCACTTGGGTAGAGTAGAATCTATATGATAGTTTGTATGAGAGCTTCTTTGCTTATCTTTCAGTAGAATTATATGAGTGGTTGATTGCATATGCATCTAAGGAATTGGAGGTATCACACACTTGTTTGGACACAGGAGGAATTTCAAACACTATATGATGCTGACTGATCTGGACTCGTGTGGTAGATACCTAGTTTCACGGTGTTCTAAACAGCTATATTCTGGAGTATTCAATTTTGACTTATTCGTGCCCGGAGGTAGTGGAGTTCTAGTTCCTATGGTATCCTAGAGGGACGTATTTGCAAGGTATTCCATTGGCAATCAAAATACTGATGGTAACGTTGAACTTGGAAGATAAACCCATGGAAAGCTAAAAATCTCCATGCATGTGGGGGTAGGAACAGGATTGGTGAAAGATGGTAGACCTAGTGGTAGCGTACAGGAGAGGAAGAGAGGTGGCTGAAGTATGATGAGGCACGTGAGAGGGAATTATGCAAGAAACAAGAAATTGTAGAATGGATGGTGTTGTGGAGAGAGATGGCTCGTGAAGGATTTGAGGCTCATGGGGAGGAAGAAGAGCAAGAGCATCAGGAACTCCCCCATCTAGGAAAGCATGACAGAGAACCCTCTTCGGCCTCACATGGAAGTGTGCCAGTAGATATGACTGGGCCATGGGGCGTGCATCTAAGCCAACCTATTGACCTAGCCCTTGCGCTTGGTTTTCAGTATCTAGTACAATAGGTAAAACAAAGTTTTCATTTAGGAAGTGAAAGAGTAGAAATAAGTTAGATAACAAGTACATCAATGGCAGCACAGACAACTTCATTATTCTTTGGGGGTATGTTTTCAGGCTCATCATCTACACAGAATATGAGTGCGAGTGTGGGATTCACCTCTGGAACTAGGACTACTTCACAGACTGTAGGGGTCTAGTATAGTACCACTGTCGGGACACGGGGAGTGCATCCATGGGCCCTATTCCAAATCTGGAGGAGGATCGGGTGGTATGGGTAGTTCTAGTTCGGTGGTTTGGGTGGTTTTGGAGGAAGAGGAAACCAAGGAGGTTCTAGGTCGGGTGGTCAAGGCCCATGCAGCAACCCCAGAACATTTATATGGAGATGTCCCTTCATCTCCCAGAGTATAGAGGTATCGAGGATGTTGTTGAACATGTTCATATGTGTGAAATATTGTGGCGCGTGAAAGGTATCATGGCTTCTGAGTGCAAGGCAAGTCAATTTGCTACTACATTATAGGCATGCGTGCATAGCTGGTATAGGAAGTTTGATCCCAATCAAACTTGTATTGACTATGCAACATTGAAAGATGCTTTCTTGAAAGAGTTCCATATCCCAGAGTTTGAGCAGAAGAGTATAAGTGCACTCAAGGATATAAAGCAAGGCACTATTGAAAGTGTACGTGAGTATGATGCCCATTTTAAAACACTTCTATCCAAACTCTCCTATGACATTCATGCAAGTCAGCATGCACAATGGTTTTTTCGGGATTGATTACCCCATTTGAAGAGCACTATCACATAAAACTTATACGACCCACGTGAAGCATTGGAAGTAGCTTTATGCACTGAAGTAGTTGGGAGTATTGACACTAGAGTTAGTCCATTCTTGGAAGGCTCAGATAGTAGCTATGGAAAAACAGTTAGAGAAATTATCGGCAAACTCAGCTCATGAAACATGCTCAGGAATCTAGTGTATAGATTGTGAAGTAGAAGGCCACACCAAGGATAGTTTCCCTCGTAGAACTATGTACATTTCACTGTTGTTAGACTGTGAGATTTTCCATTTGAATCATGATGCTAGTCACTTGCCCCCTACTACAACGTGCGATCAGGAAGAATGTATCCTCCTTTTGTAAAATTTGTAGGTCCACGACCCATGATACCAAAGATTGTAGATTGATTGGCTAGATCCATGATGCCATTGATATTGGGGTAAGACAGGTGAGTGTGGCTGATAGTTCTAAAGGAAAGAATGAGCATCAGGATAGGGATTATAATCAAATGCGCTATGATAGGAATGATGGAAGGTTTGAAGGGGTTCGTGAAAGAGGATGAGGATATCGAGGTGGATATGGAGGATGAGGCCGAGGTGGAGGAAGGAGTGAATTCCCTCGAGGAACTTGCTATACATGTGGCTCACCTGACCATTATAGGCGTGAATGCCCATAGAATATTTCCTGTTCATTTTGTGGAAAGGGGCATAGTTATGAAGAGTGTTCGGACTTGTATGAGCATCTCAGTAAGCAGCACAAGCAAGAAAACAAAGGCGTAGGGATGGTTAGAATCAGCGCGTAGTAGAGAATCAGTGGATGCCCAAGTTAACACCAGAACCTGAGGTAGTAATAGTCAAGATAACCACACGAGTTGAGGTGGCACGTGCAAGAGAGGTTTTGCAACAAAAGCCGACAATCACTAGGGAGGAGGTTTTGCATGCTAGGTATCAGATCCAGCTCATCAGAAAGAAGTCTATCAGGAAACTATGGAGGTCCTTAGAAGCCTTCAAGGTGAAATATAGGGTTTGAAAGAGTAGTCTCAGAAATTGGAGCATAAGGATACAGAAAAGGCCCGTCTATCTGATATTGACGACATCAGAGAGGTATGTAGGATGTTGCGCCAGGAGAATATTATTCCTTTATTAGGAAATTGGTTGAAGGGAATACTCCATGCATGGGAACTGAGACTAGAAGACAAATACTTCATGTGAATCTTCCCCCGATAGCATTGACTATGACAAGGAGATCACTTTGAATGTTGTTGTGGATGGGTGGTTGTTGAGCAATATTTTTTGATTGACAGGTGTGGAAGTGAATGTACTTACATTGGATGCATGGGTACAAATGGGGAGACCCCCATTGCAGCCATCATCTAATGTATTGTTCATGGAAAATAGAACAAAAGCTACTCCCATAGGAGTTTTGAAGGATGCATCTATCACTATACAAGGGGCCAAGTTCACATAGGAGACTTTGAAGTGCTAGCGCTTGCGAGAAGTAGATAGCTTCCTAGCTTTGCTTGGCCCTTGGTGTTATGCAAACAATGCTGATTTGAGGTTTAACAAGGGGTATATCAGCTTTGAGAACAAGGAGGAAAGGGTCATAATACCATTGAAAGATGGGAAATCCATACCATATGTGGAACCTTTAAGCGAAGAGGACTTGAACAAAATCTATATACGTGTTATTCGGGACCCAGAGGTCAATGAGCCATCTAAGGAAGGAATCCTTCATTGGGAAGATTCTCAGTCAATCAGTGATACTACTAGTATTGCTTGTGATAATTGGGCTCATGGCACTTATGAACTGGTGGGGTGTGAAGTTAAGTGTGGTTGCTTGCAAAAAGGGTTTTCACTCTCTGTCTCAGGTGTATAGGTCACTCGGTACCCGCTATCTTTGGATCCAAAGATTTGGTTGGATTCTTACAGGCCATGAAGGAAAGCAAACTGGGGCTGACAGCTTAAAAGATGAGATATGTTGTCATATACTTTGGGTGGGACAACAAGCGCCTTTGGTGGGTGGTCCATCAGGGATAATCTCTTAGAATGGGGAAAGATTGGGACCACCTTATCAACCAGGTTTTCAAGAAGTAATGCACCTACAAAAAATTTTCCCTTATCATGGTGATCAACCTACTCAAGCATCATATCAGCAGTGTGAGAGACTCGGATATAGTAGGATAGGAAGCATTACCACCCTCACTTTGGGTGCATCGGTTTTATTCTACTCTACAAGGTTGTGCGCGTGCTTGGTATGTATATGTTGAATTACATCGTGACACTGGAAATTGGAAAAATTTGACTATGCAGGGATGATCCAAACTTTTGACTTCTTTTCATCTACACCACCAGTGAACAAAGCTTTAAGCTTTATCAAGTGCTTAACCATGGGAGACAGTGGGAAAGTGGAAGAACTTATTCAGGAATTATTTGGTGAGACAGAGACATAGGGGCATGTTTTGAGGATGAAGAAGATGATATCATACTACTTGAGTGCGCTTCTCTGGAAAAAGACAAGGGGAAGATGGTTTACATAATTGATGATGAGGAAGTTGAGCACTTGGAAGTGGATCATTCACATGGAACACGTGAAGTGTTAGCCAGTGTGGATGTAGATGTGCGTGCATATCATGAACCTATGAAGACAACAAAGGTAAATATAGGCAGAAGCTGAACCTAAGGAGGTGATAATTGGGGATTATTGGTCAGAATCAGAAGTAGCAAAGATCATAGAGTTACTTAGAGACTATGAGGACTTATTCCCAAGAGGATACCATGAACTTAAAGGCATGCATAAATCACTTGGAGAAATGAAGATAAAGCTCAAGGAAGGTGCGTGCCCTGTTAGGAAGTGACCTTATCGAATGAATCCCAATTTGTGTGAGAAAGTAAAGGAGGAGATTGACAAGATGTTGAAATCTGGGATCATTCGACCATTGGATGAATCAGAATGGGTCAATCCTATGGTGATAAGCATAAAAAAGGATGGTAGGATTGAATTTGTGTTGATTATAGAGAGTTGAATGCGGCATGTGTCTGAGATCCCTTTCCTACGCCATTCACAGAGGAAATATTAGGAGTGGCTGGGTGTGAGATATATTCATTTACAGATGGGTTCTCAGGGTATCATCAGGTTAGGATTCCCGGAAGATCAAGAGAAGACCACCTTCACTATTGAATGGGGAAGCTTTGCCTATACTGTGATGCCCTTTGGATTGAAGAATGCACCTGTTGTATTTTCAAGGATAGTGGTACAAGCATTCAAGGATTTTATTCACAACTTCTTACAGGTCTATCTTGATGATTGGACCATTTATGGGCTAATTAAGGATCATTGTGACAATCTATGCTTAATGTTTGAAAGATGTAGATAGTTGAGTATCTCATTGAACATCAAGAAGTGCATCTTTGCTACTCCCTTTGGCATACTTTTAGGACACATTATCTGCAAGGAAGGGTTGTTGGTTGATCCAGCTAAAGTTGCGGTCATTTTAGGCTTGAAAGTGCCCTCCCAGTCAAAGAGGTGTGCATGGATTTTTGGGTCATACAGGGTATTATAGGAAGTTTATAAAAGGGTATGCAAAATTTTCCACACCCTTGGAAGACTTACTCAAGGGAAAGGTACATTCTATTGGGGGAAGCACAACAGCACGCGTTTGAGATATTGAAGAGAACTTACTACCGCACCTATCTTGCACTTTCCTTCATGGGATAAACCTTTTCATGTTCATGTGGATGCCTCTGGCATGGCCATTGGTGTTGTTTAGCTCAACTTGGAGAAGGTATAGTTGATCATCCCATTTTTTTTGCTAGTAGGAAGTTGACCCCTGCAGAACAGAATTATACCACTATAGAGCGCGAAGCTTTGTCCATGATCTATGCCTTGCACAAATTTCATCAGTATTTGTTGGCCACACCATTTTGTTTTATACAGATCACATGGCATTGAAGTATTTGGTGAACAAGCCCATTTTACAGGGGCACATATGCCGATGGATACTCTTATTTCAAGAGTTTGACTTTATAGTTGTGGTAAAACTAGGAAAAAGCAATTCTGGACCGGATCACTTGTCTAGAATTCAATCAGGAGAAGAGGCACAAACAATAGAAGAGACCATGCCTGATGCACAGTTGTATAGGTTACAATGTGCCATAGAATTAGAGGACATTGTTGTCTTTCTAAGGACTGGTATGGCACCAGAAGGCATGAAAGCTTTAGAGAAGAAGCAACTTGCTATACATGCGTGGCACCATTCATGTTAATCAGTGGTGATTTGTACAAATTAGGTAGAGATGAGGTGTTACGCCATTGTGTATTGGAGCATGAACGAAAGGATATAATGGAAGAAGCACATGGTGGTATTGTAGGTGGCCACTATGCAGGTGATACCATGTGCAAGATCCTACTTGTTGGTTTGTGGTGGGAAACATTGTACAAGGATTGTAAAGAGTATTGTAAGGCATGTGACCATTGTCAACATCTAGGTCGACTAGGACAAAGGGATGAGATGCCTTTATGACCAATTACAAGTGTAGAACCCTTTGAGAAATGGGTGATTGACTTTGTCGGGCCTATTTCACTAGCCGCGCGTAGGACTGGATCGCGCTATATCATCACTTGTACAGATTATCTTACAGATGGGTAGAAGTAGCACCTCTGAAAAGGATTGTATAGTGGCTACAACAGCAAGGTTCTTATGGGAGAATGTTCTTACAAGGTATGGTTGTCCTTTAAGTTTAACAAGTGATAGGGGCACACATTTTTTGAATGAGACAATAAGAATTCTGTTAGATGAGTTTATGGTTGCCCACCATAAGACTACACCCTATCACCCTCAGGAAAATGGAACTGTTGAGGCTTTTAACAAGATTTTGAGCCACACATTGACCAAGATTTGTGATGTTGGAAGGAAAGATTGGGATGATAAAGTATCTTGTTGTTCTTTGGGCTTATAGAACAACATACAAGAGATTGAACAAAGCCACACCTTTTCAATTGGTGTTTGGCGTGGAAGTTGTTCTTCCTATAGAATTTATGTTACCTTCTTTTGTGCATTGCATGTGCTTTGGAGGTCTAGTTGATGAGAAAGCCTTGGAAGAATGGATTGAGAAGATGGTTCAACTAGATGAGCCGAGCCATAGCACGTTGGAGTCAAAAACAGGAGAAAGTGTGCCAAAAGGCATGGCATGATAGACATATCAGGGATAAGAAACTTGTGGTTGGACAAATGGTACTTTTGTATGACTCAAGTTTTTGTGCCATCAGGGAAGCTCAAGGTGCATTGGTTGGGGCCGTATATTATAACTCATATACTTGAGTCAGGTGCTTGCCAGTTAGAAGTAATTGATGGCACGAGGTTGCCCGGTTATTTTAATGGGAGTAGGTTGAAGCCCTACTATAAATAAGTCTTCTTGGTGTTTGTAATAAGGTAGTATTGCCAGATAGATTAGGTTTCCCTTTCTGCATTCCCTTAATGTGTTTCTTTCATCATCATTATGCTTTGTCAATTTAGTTCTTGTTTGTGTGTAATAAGCGTGCTTGCGTGCATGAAGCTAACTACAATATGAAGCATGTTGATGCGCAGAGGACTACACATACTTTTAGTGTGGGGTGGATTGTTGGTGACTCTCAGGTATATGCTGCTGAAGATTTAATGTTGTGGGTGTTGAGAAAGAAGGTTGCTAAGGGTGATTGACAAAAGATTGCTTCTCAAAGATAACCAAGGATGGAGATGAATGAGGGAAAGTATAACACGAGGTAAGCGGTGGCCATGGTAACTACCAGGAGATGGTGTAGTGATGAGGTACTCGGGTGCTAGAGTGCGTGCTAAAGAGAAGTCTATGACAAAGGGTAAAAAGGTGCACGCTAGAAGGTTATAGCTTTTGGCGCGAAGATGTACCGCGTGGAAATGACAAAAATGGGTAATAAATGAGGAGAATTTGGTAGGTGGAGGAGTAATTAATGCAGTGAAAAGTGGAAATCTATATAAGGATGGGATGTGATTTCATTTTTACCCTTGACGACTATGAGAATTTGACAAAGAGCTACGTGTGAAGAGCCAAGTAAAGTGATTCAAGGTGTGAAGCAAGTGAACCAGGTGTGAAAGACAGATCTGTGTATTGGAAAGGCTTGTATCCCATGTAGGAGAAGGGTTTGAATGAAGTAGAGTGATAGAATAGAGCTAGGGCACGTGATTTCATGATTACAAATTAGGGCATGGTTGAATCGAGTTAGGGTTTGAAGGAAACTAATAAAAACTTGCAGTAGAAGGTCTAGAAAACAAAACCCAAAGAGAAGAATGGCTCCAAAGAAGAAAGCAGCACCAGTAAAGGAAAAGAAGAAGGTGGTAGTAGAAGAAGAGGAAGAGATGGCCCCAGAAAGTAATTTTTTAGAGATGTAGTACCCTGAGGACGTAATTGTGGGCTAGGAATGGGATACCCACATATGACAGAGCAAGATAAGTGAGTATAACCACCGGACCAAGGATAACCAAGAAGAAATTAGATGACTTGCTCACCTCCCGAATGAAGCAGAGATGAGCGAGGATGGCATGCCAGTATATGATGATGCCAGGGAAAGGCTACTGAAAGAGGATTGGTGTCTACCAGCTGTATGAGCTCCCATACTTTGGGAAATATGCACCATTGTATAGATGGCTGATGAGCCGAGTCCATGAGGACTTTTTCTATTTTGCAGGATGGAGGGTAAGATTGACACCCATTCTTATTGCCCATGATAACTGGATTAAAAGGCAAAAGTGAGGATATTAAGATTGACCTAGCTAACAAGAGCACCATTTTGGAGACACACAAAGTGTTGGGCTACCAGAAAGGACCACGTGGAATGGACATTGATAAACTACAAAATTGTCCAGTAGTATAGGCAGCAGTGCACCTGATTACAAAGTTGAATGACCAAGATCGTTGGTCACAAGTTAACTCTATGTGGCTACATGTGGCAAAGTGCATGTCAGAAGGAGTCACTTACAACATTTTGGCTTCATTGTAGAGAAAATAGTAGAGGAAGCGTGTAGGAAACAAGATAAGTTTTGGTTGTGTTTTGCTAAGTTTGGTATTCATGGAGATTGGGGTACTAGATGGCCCAAAAGAGAATATATGGGAATACCCCATGAATCACAAGTCTCCAGCTGAATGATTCAAGCAAGTATCTATGCAAGGGGTCTATGATGAGATGAGGTAAAGGAGTGAGTGGAGATGTGGTATGACAGGCTCCATGTGGCGTTTGAAGAGGAATGGTGTATACCCAAGGAGTTGCCTTCGGTTCTAGGGAAGCAGGCATAGTTTGTAGTCTACCAACACTTTTGTATTGTGCACTTTCCAATGGTAGATGGGTCATGGAGCCCCTGGTGCAAACTACCTTACGCATTTTCCGTGCATGATATTTCCAAGCTTCAGTTCATTGGTTCACTGACACATGAAGGTTAGTATTTAATGTAGACAAGGTGGACTGTGAATACCACACCTTGTGGAAAACATATGGATATCCAGGGAAGAATGCATACAACGAGAGTATATCTTAGAGATTTTGAGCATTAAACTAGAGACACTTGCCATTGGATATCGGGGCCATCTGATATACCTTCAACTTAAGCTGAAAATGGAAAATAACAAGTATGTGGAAAATGAGTTCGTGCTTCTAGGGCCACCGAAGGGGAAGCATACCATGGAGAACATCCCAGCACCTAGGCCCTCTAAACCCAAGCAAGATGATGAGGAAGAGGATGAAGAGTAGGAGGATAGTGGTGGCTTGGTGCGGAGGAGGAAGTAGCCATCTGGCCAAAAGGAGAAGGAGCATGCGATGGCTTCATAGGGAGAAGGAGTTATTGGGGAAGAGTAGGGTGACCAAATATTTAAGAAGGTATTCAAGCACAAGGGTGCAAGGAGAAACCCAGCAAGTAAAGGAGCCAGAGGAGAAGAAAAGAAGAAAACTCAGGCTAGGTGAGGAAGTAGAAGAATTGAGAGAAGAGAAGTGCCCTCATCTCAGCGTAGAAGAGGAGCCTCAACACGAGGAGGAGAAAATGGAAGGAGGAGAGGGGAACAATCGGAGAGGCCACACAAGACAAGGGTGAGGATACATCTAGTATTCCTAACCTTGATGCAACCATTCCAAGAGGGCCAAGATCCCATCAAATAGGTGAGGATGCCAAGGCACATACAATGGGATATGTAGAAGACCCAAAGATGATTGTTTCGCACTCGTTTCAGAGCACCATCAAGCAGAAGGATCTATTCGGATGGGCACTCATGGATGAGGACAAGGTGACACTGCGTACATGGAAAAAAACTTTCATGGTCAATGCACACGCATATGGATGAGCCAGACTTTGATGTGGTGAAGAATCATGTGCGTCAAGATGATTGAAGAAGGCACCTAAAATAAGGCACATGACAATCAAGCCAACGGTGATGATAGATGAGTAGGTAAGCAATGCTCTGGTAAAGGTATCTGCTGAAGTAGCAAGAAGAAACATTGATAAATCTGCTACTACCATTAAAAGGTTGACAGAGAAGATGAAAGCCAAGGATGTGGAGATAGTGTGCCTAGTGTAGGAAAAGGACCTGATCAAGAGAAAATATGACACTTTTGTTAGTATGGCGGAGGAAATTGGAGATGATGTCCTAAAGGTATGCCCGCATTTGGAATCCCAAGTACCAAAATAATTTCCTTCTGCGATGCACTACGTAAAGACAATGATAAAATTAGTATTGGAGGATGAAAAGGTGTGTATACCAAAACAGCCCAAGGACCCCAGAAGAGGTAGAGAAAGCGTAGGCTGTAGTAGCAAGGAAGATTGCTACTTATGAAGGCCTACTGCAAGCCATCCGTGATGAGCTGAAGAAATTGATCATGCACTAATGATATGCACAGCTCTAGATGCGTTGATCATGGTAAAAACATTGGAGGAAGATAATGAAGTGCAAAAGGCTATGAAGGATGTAACCCTAGGCCATGTTGAATGATTAATCCTGGTGAAGCAGAAGTGTGAGACACTAGCTGTGGCATAGGCACCACATAAGGAAAGGTTAGATGAGCTTGGAAAGCTCATTGCTCAAAAGATGGATATATTGGAAGGGGTGCAAACCTCTATGTCAAGCGTAATGCTTGTGATACAGAATGAGTAGGGAAAGCTAACTATGGATGAGCTGGAGTCTATCATTGTAGATGTGCCAGAGAAGGTAGGAATGGCGTTGATAGAGTGGGAGAACTTGGAAGTAGATATAAAAGAGGAATATCTAGAGTTACTGCTTTAGAATGAAATGGAGGAGCCTGAGGCCTGAACAATTTTTGTTGTGTATACCTTATTCAAAATTCTTTATTCAACCATTCTTTATTTATCCATTCTTTGTGTAAGTTTTGGACATCACCATTGTCGGGGTGACAATGAGATTAGTGTGGGGTAATGTTGATAAGAGAAAACACTTAGTAGAACTCACACATAGAGTCATGGGAGAACAACACAGGAGCAAAGGCGCGAAGGTATAGGAAGGCGTCGCGCGTGGAGGTGTAGAGTCAGACTTTTGGGACTTAGCTGATTTTGGAGATCAGGGCTATTTTTAGAGGTTGGTGTGGAGCACACAAAGTGATGCGTTGAGACTTGCGCGCCACTCTTCGTGGAGATTTCAAAGAGCATGTCAAATCACTCTTGCATGGACATAAGCTAAGAATAGATCCACCACTATAGTTAACTATCAGTGATCTATAGATAGCATACTTGCATGTATGGCTATAGTTGTAAAAGGTGCGTGGCTATTATTAGCATGTGACCTATTTTGGTAGAGTTAAGCGGTGAAGGGCTAGTCCCCCACCCTATATATATGTAATGAATTACTTAGTAAGATATAGATAGAGACACATACTTACTTTGAAGGGTTAGAGATACATGAGTGCATGAGACTGGATAATTGTAATCAGATCCATGTGCATGTCTAGTATTGTATGAAGCTTTTTGTACTATTGGTATGATGAATATATGAAGAATATTGGAAAAAAAAATGTATCGATATGTTTGTCATTGTATACTATTGTTATCATGATGATTTATACTTAAGTGCTTATAGATCTGGTATGGTGTAACGATGTATAGATGGATTAGTTTCTAAATATATGTTTGTTATACTACTTCATCATGCTAGTGTAGTTGGTTCGCTCCCACGAGCTTCCGTTTGCAAACTACAACGCCTAACACCTCTACACTCGACTCAAATTGCACTATTTTGCGCGTTTGCAAACAATAGAACAATGAGAGAACTAGATGGAAATGGAGAAAACTTTGAGAGGATTTCATACAACATGGAGGTCTCAGATCTAACAAGATGTCTCTAGGTGCCACGGAGTCTAAGAAATCACCCGTCAAAGATATGGCGTGTTTGGGCCTCAGGGCTCTTAAGGGACTAGGCCCACATAAGGTAGTGTGAAAGCATGTGGAACATAGGGAACCAAAATAAAGCCTTCACTAGAGTTCACCTAGCCAACCCAATGTGTTGGTGTAGTTGGTTTGTTGTCACAAGCTTCCATTTGCAAACTACTGCCTCTAGAAGCCCTACACTAACTCGACTCGAGAAGATTTCATGTGTTTGCAAACATTAGGACAATGAGAGAACTAAATGGAGATGGAGAAAACCATGAGAGGAATTCGTAGAGGGCCCCAACATGGAGGTATCAGATTTGATGAGATGTCTCTTAGTACCATGGAGTCCAAGAAATCACTTGTCAAATATATGGAGTGTTTGGGCCTTAGTACTCTTAAGGTACTATGCCGGGACGAGGTAGCAGAAATCACGGGAGCATAGGGAACAAAAATGAAGCCTCCACTAGTGTTCACCTGGCCACCCTAATTTTTTTGTGTAGTTGGTTTGGTCCCACAAGATTCCGTTTGCAAACTACAACCTCGATGCCCTAAACTCGACTCGAGACTACACTATTTCACGCATTTGCAAACAATAGGACAACGAGAGAACCAGATGGAGATGGAAAAAACTGTGAGATGATTTCATAGAGGGATTCAACATGGAGGTTTGAGATCTAACGAGATGTCTCTAGGTGACACGGAGTCTGAGAAATCATCCGTTGAAGATATGGTGTGTTTAGCCCTCAAGGATCTTAAGGGACTATGCCCAGACGAGGTAGCCCAAAAGAATGAGGAGTGTAGGGAACCAAAATGAAGCCTCCACTAGTGTTCACCTGGTCACCCTAATGTGTTGACATAGTTGGTTTGGTCCCATGAGCTTGTTTTCAAGACTACAACATCCGATGACCCTACACTAACTCAAACTCCAAAGTATTTCATGCCTTTCCAAACAATAGGACAGAGAGATAACTCGAATGGAGATGGAGAAAACCGTGATAGGAATTCATAAAGGTACTCGATATGGAGGTCTCGAGATCTAATGAGACATCTCTAGGTGCCACAATTACTCGAGAAATCACCCGTCAAAGATATGGTGTGTTTGGGCCTCAGGGCTCTTAAGGGACTATGCCCAGATGAGGTAGCTCGAAAGCATGGGTGGAGGAAACCACAAATGTTCAATGATTTTTCCACAGGATGCAACTATGTAGACTATGAAATTATTTTTCTTGGGAGACCACCAATGTTCTAACTATTCATTTTGAAAGAATGAATATCTTCAATCAAACAGAGAATGAAGAGCCTGCATTTTTTGGACATTACAAAAGGTTGTTTGTGCCAAAAAAGAAGCTGAAGGCCATATAAATTTTCATTCTTTAAATTTAGATGAAAATTAACATCGTGAAGAAAAACAATGAGGTGAAGATGTCACATTGTCCCTTAAGAGACGTGAGGCCAAAACATGCCATATCTTCGACGAGTGATTTCTCAGAATCCGTGGCACCTAGTGACATCTCGTCAGATTCGAGACCTCCATGTTAGGGCCCTCTACAAAATCCTCTCGTGGTTTTCTCCATCTCCATTTGGTTCTCTCACTGTCCTATTGTTTGCAAAGGCATGAAATCTGAAGTCTAAGTCAATGTACGGCTACTAGAGGTGTAGTTTGCAAATGGAAGCTCGTGGGATTGAACCAACTACGCAAAAATGTTGGGGTGGCTAGGTGAATGCTAGCAGAGGCTTCATTTTGTTCCCTAAGCTCCCGTGCTTTCGGGCTACCCTGCCTGGGTGAAGTTCCTTAAGAACCATGAGGCCAAAACACACTATATCTTTGAAGGGTGATTTCTTAGAATCCCCTGGCACCTAGAGACGTCTCGTCGATCCGAGACCTCCACATTGGGGCCCTCTATGAAATATTCTCATGTTTTTCTTTATCTCCATTCAGTTCTCTCACTATCCTATTGTTTGCAAAGGTATGAAATATCGTATTCGAGTCGAGTGTAGGGCTTCCAGATGCTATAGTTTGCAAACGGAAGCTCATGGGACCAAACCAACTATGTAAACACATCGAGGTGGCTAGGTGAATACTAGTGGAGGCTTTGTTTGGTTTCCTATGCTCCATGTGCTTTTAGGCTACCTTGTCCGGGTGTAGTCTCTTAAGATCCCCGAGGCTAAAACATGTTATATCTTTGACGGGTGATTTCTCAGACTTTGTGGCACCTAGAGATTTCTCCATTTGGTTCTCTTGTTGTCCTATTATTTGCAAACACTCGAAATAGTGCGGTCTCGGTCGGTGTAGGGTTGCCAGGATCTGAAGTGTGCAAACAAAAACTCATGGGACAAAACCAACTACGCAAACATGTTGGGGTGGCTTGGTGAATGCTAGTGGAGTCTTTGTTTTGGTTCCCTACTCTCCCGTGCTTTCGAGCTACCTCGTCAAAGGGCATAGTCCATTAAGAGCCCTAATGCCAAAACATGTTATATATTTAATGGGTGATTTCTTAGACTCTATGGAACCTAGAGAAAGATCATCAGATTTGAGAACTCTATGTTGAAGCCCTCTATAAAATTCTCTTACAGATTTTCTCCATCTCCATTTGGTTCTTTTCTGTTGTCGTATTGTTTGTAAAGGTGTGAAATACTGGAATTTGATTTGATGTAGGGTTACCGGACATCGTAGTTTGTAAATGTGAAGCTCTTGGGACCAAACTAACTACAAAAACATGTCGGGGTGGCTATCTAAATGCTATTTGAGGATTTTTTTTGTTCCCTACTCTCCCGTGCTTTAAACTACCTTGTCCGGTGTAGTCCCTTAAGAGCCCCGAGGCGCAAACATGCCATATCTTCGACGGGTGATTTCTCATATTTCGTGGCACGTACAAACATCTCATCAGATCTAGTACCTCCATGTTGGGGCCCTTTATGAAATATTATCATGGTTTTATCCATATCCATTCGGTTCTCCGATGTCCTATTGTTTGTAAAGGCACAAAATAGTGAAGTCCGAGTCGGCCAGTGTGGGGCTACTAGACATTGTAGTTTGCAAATGGAAGCTCGTGGGACCAAACCAACTACGCCAACACATTGGAGTGGCCAGGTGAATGCTATTGGAGGCTTCATTTTGGTTCCCCATGCTCCCCGTACTTTTGGGCTACCTCGTCCGGGCATAGTCCCTTAAGAGCCCTGAGGCCCAAACACGCCATATCTTCAATGGGTGATTTCTTGAAATCCATGGTACCTAGAGACATCTCGTTAGATCCAAGACCTCCATGCTAAATCCCTCTACAAAATCCTTTCGTTGTTTCTCCATCTCCATCAGATTCTCTTGTTGTCCTATTGTTTGCAAACACGTAAAATAGTGTAGTATGAGTCGGTGTATAGCATTTGTTAAAGGATTTATTTTACAAACAGATCTCATGGGACCAAACCAACTATGCCAACACGTTGGGGTGGCTTGCTGAATGCTAGTGGAGTCTTTATTTTGGTTCCCTACACTCCCCATGCTTTCTACCTCATCCAAGTGTAGTCCCTTAAGATCCTTGAGACCCAAACATGCCATATCTTTGACGGGTGACTTCTCGGACTCCGTGGCACGTAGAGACGTCTTGTTAGATTTGAGACCTCCATGTCAGGGCCCTATATGAAATCCTATCATGGTTTTATCCATCTCCATTTGGTTCTCTCATTTTCCTAATATTTGCAAAGGTGTAAAATAGTGCATTTTGAGTCAGTGTAGGGATGCCATACATCTTTGTGTAGTTTGCAAACAGAATCTTGTGGGACCAAACCAACTATGCCAACACATCAGGGTGGCCAAGTGAACACTAGTGGAGTTTTTTTTTTGTTCCCTATGGCCTCTGTGCTTTTGGCTACCTCATTCGGGAAGAGTCCTTGAGAGCCCCGAATGACTAGATTGGCTTAAGAATGAATTTGATATGGGTATGTCTAAGAACACACGTTAGTTATCAATCGTCTAGTAAATATTTCTTATTTAGTTCTAGATGGGAGTAAGTGGCCTATGGCTTAGTGACTTTGCATTCATTGATAATTTATGCTATGATAAACCCATGGATTCTTTCAAAAGTGCCTTCAAAAGGATAGGGGTAGTCATCAAGCCTAGTGTAGGGTGTGATATGACTTCCAATTAACTTGAAATGCCTACGAGTTAAAGGTAATAACACAAATTGTACGGGATTATAAAATCAAGAATCATTGAGTGTCTAAATCAAAATGTCATTGCATCTGGATACATTCTCAAGCATTGAAGTAATGTATATGGAGAGACATTCTAAAAATATCAATCAATAGATGAAAGGCATCCAATGTGACGAATCTCGGGTGTTTTAATAAGGGAGAATAATACGAAGCATAGAAGAATGTAGTGAGTGCATGATAAGATAGGAACCAGTAAAAAGACACCATGTGCAATAAGAAGCACAAGGTAACTAAAAATATACACATTGATACATTGAATGAATAATTACTCAGATTAGGTAACTCTTTATATATATACATTATATAAATATTGGTTTCCAAATTTTGATGCATATTATACATTGAAAATGCTAGTACATGTACATCACCAATAAATGAAAAAATAATCCATAATGTCTTAAATATTGTCAAGTGCACATCATATTAGTTTCATGCGAAAATAATCTCAGAAATACAAGGTCTCATACAAAATTATCAAGTTCCAAATAGTATTTTAATGTGCATAATAAATATAAAATGCCCAAGTAGGTCATATACCATTAATTTCAAATGCCATATAGGCGTACATACAATGCCATGCACATAGGCATACAAAAACAATGTCATGTAAGACATATATATTTCATACTCATCAAAATATATCCCTCTCTTGGCCTTGCTCGAAGAAGGCCCTCCCTTAGATGAAGATGGAGATCCATGAGATGACTTTGGATCGTCCGAGCCCATGCTTTGAGTCCTCTTCCGTTGAATACTCACTGTAAATGAGCCTGTAAATGCAAACAATGTTTTTTTTGTCAAAACTTAATTTATATATGTTTTCAACATGTATTTAAGACCATGCTAGAATGAAAGTATTTACATAAATACACAAACTTACCGCAAGTTGTCGATCACGCCAAATTTTCATCTCACGCTCAGATGAGTCATTGGGAGCTCTTCCAGTATGAACGGGGTACGAAGATGATGATATGGAGGAGTCCTTGCTGTCGAAGACAAAATGGAGGGTTGAAGTTCCCTACATACACATAAGATTAGAAAATCTAACATCGAATTAGTGAAAATAGAACTAAGTACATGTATGTACATAATGACAATACTTTAACTAATTTTATCAATATAGAACTATTGTTTTTACACCACCACACCGTGAATCAAATGAACATGGCTGCTACCTATCACAGTAACTCCCGCATATACACAATGAAGGACATTATTAACATAATTAATAATTATACAATGAACTAAATTACTAACATGTAATTTAACATAATATGAATTACACGAGATATTTAACAAAACTTACGTGTTGTTTGAATACCTCAGTGAGTTGTTGCGTAGATGAAATCGTAGTAGCAACACCTTTATCTACTTTTCGTAGAGATGGTGGGGTGTCTAGTGAAGTTAACATATTTATCAAACATGTATATCACGTGAGTTAGATGGACATACAAGAACATACATATATTTGACTTCAAAACTAATATATATATATATACATGCAAATACACACACACACACACACACACACACACACACACACACACACATGTATGTGAAAATTTTACATAATTAACATTCTAAATTACCTCTGTGAATGTATGTGTATTCATGGTGCTCACTTCCTATGGTCGGGATGAAGATGCACATCCCGCATGATGTAATATCAATGCATATACATGTACAAATACAATTATTTCAAAAATTTAACATATATAAGTAAATCAAGTGTCTGTAAACATTTTGTAACACACATAACAAAACATAAAAAATTTACCGCAAAGGTGACACCGATGAATGTAATCCAAATTTCTCACTCAAAAGGAAAAATGACATAGTGACATTATCATGTGCACCCCTAGCACCAAGTACACCAAAATCAGTACGCATGAAAGTATCGACCTCCTTGGGCCCCAAAATATGCTACCACATGACAAGAAAGGATGTGGCCTCATACTAGTACTCCCGAGGGAATACTATGTGTGCCTCTGTCAACATCCTGGCTCAAATCTCCCTCATATGTCAAACAAGGGTCACAGATAGCCCCTAAAGCACGTGGAGTTAATCAATCTCTCTGTCTCCTTCACTCGCTTGAGGGAAAATCTCAAGGTGAGGGGGCTTATGTGTGAGGAATCTACCTTTTGAATAGGTGCACATTGTGCAACTTGTCGATCCCATGCAAATCCTTTTCCTTCGCCCCGGAAATCTCGAAATCAAAATAATTTTGGATCTCGTTGAGGATAATATCACAATAGATTTTCCTCGAAAGTATAGTGGTATCTCATTTTTATTACAAGGTGGAAAATCAAATACCATCCACCATTGGTCCCAAAAATTATTATTACACTAATGGATGGGAAACCATTTACATGACAATGGAACATGAAAATTAGTGCGGGGGTCCGTGAATAAGACACATATGAGGTCTTTTGAAATTTATTTTTCTTTACATCCACATATGACAATTTGTTGGAATAATAAACCCTACAACCCTCTATGTAAGTTGTATAATGATCAATTTTCCCCTTTTCGCGTCAATTTGAACAAGTAATGCCTCTAATGTGTTTACGGGAGAGGCACGATGGGAGATTGTAGATTGAGAATCCCTCATTTTTTTGATTAAATCCTCAATTTAATTTTTTTTTTTTTCAACTATGTGGGCTGATAAATATTCTTTACTACCCTGGGGATGTTGAGCAATTATGGGAGTGTCGGGAGGGATGACGGGAATAGTAGTGTTTGGTTGTGGTTGATTCCCTTGACCTCTAAGCGTAACAATAAAAAGATGTATTCAATTCAAATTTTAATCTATAATTATCATATTTCAATGAAATTTTGAGAAAATAATTGTGCTTACCTCTTCTCTGTGGTGCCATCATCGATTGAGATCTTCCCTGGTGATCCGAAACAATTCTTTGAGCTTGGGATTCATTTGAATGAGAAAACATGAGGGCATGGTAAATCTCGAAACTCGTGTTTAAGGGACATAAAATGATAGAGGCTCAGCCTCTTTTTTTATAGTAGGTATAACAAGTATGTGTTATGCTTGGTAAATCCCAAACCGACAATTGAAAACATGATCGCATTATAATAGAAAGTGTATGCGTTTAGCTTTTTGAATTCTTATCCGCTTTTGGCCCCCAACTTCATGCACGTACCCTACTCTCTTAAAAAATTTCAATCATTCTTTGTACTATCAAGAGAATGTATAAATGTTATATGCACAAAAATGGCAAACTGTACTTGAGTTATAATATTGTGATTGACCCTCCATTTGTGGTCTCAATGTGTAATTCTCTACAAAATCAGCCACTTAAATAATAGTACTAATAGGAAATGTGTCCTTTCATATCTTGAAATGTTCATCCAACCATTGAGCTCTGTGTGTATGCCTAACATTCTCATAAACAATTTCATCCTTAAATTTTCTAATAAATTGAAAACAAACATATGTTACGTAACTAGCTCAAATAGTTTAGAATCCTTTCTATATTTCAACTTGTATGGTACTTATTTATATTTATCAAACTCAACTAAATTATGTCCTATTGCACCTCCAATTTTCTCATGGATGCAACTTTCCAATTTAGGTAATCTTCCGCACGTACCATAACTTCCGTCTAAACAATCATGACTATAAAAAATTGTCCAACTTCTCTTTAACAAAATATCGTAGGAATGAAATCCATGGAAGATATTGGTGGAACTTGAACACCACATTTCGATAACATATTTTGAGAATGAAAATCAGAATGAATACGTAAAGATTTATCATAATCCATCGCAAATTCAACATGCTACCTACAACAACAAGTGGTGCAAGCATGGTTTATTTTCACATAGAATACTTTCAACATTTCAAAATTTTTTTGACTAATTTCAATTTCTAGATGCTCTGTTCAAAATTATGAAAAAAATTAGTTTGAGTCATATCTAAGAAATGCTTTGGATGTGGTTTGTGATTAATAGAACCAACTCTCCATTTTACAACATCTATTGTATTATGTGAAACTCGAGTATTATCATGCCAAAATTAAATAACAACTTCTCTTATAGCATCAAATATATTTTTTTCCTTACGTGGTGCTCTAGCAAAAATGCCCAAAAATTAGTGTTATTGAGTGATTAAAGGATATTATGTCTTTTAATTTCTTTCATTAGAGTTTTTCGATTAACTTTCAACATCTGACTTGTTTTCTTAGTCAAACATTTTTTTGTTGATTCACTTACAACACTAGTAGCAAGTACACGATGCGCAATATTATTATCACTTATGCATCTCTAGACACAAACAATGTGATATGCATCATGAAGGTATTCAAAATTGTAAAGGTTTGACCATGTATATTAGATGTTATCAATCCTAAGGTGTTTAATGTAGGTCTCATTTTATTCAATTTCATCAAACTAACCAACAATTGACATCTTTGTGAATCATTTAAAATTTCAAAATGATTATCCCAAATTTTAGTGGCTTTTCTTGATTTTCTATTCGAGAAAGCTTTTCAGAAATTGGTTTCAAAATGTTATCATCAATTTCAATAAAATTATTAGGTATGTTTAGGTAAAATCCTAGGAGGTATTTTTGTCAATTTTTTATCGTCTATAGTTTCAACGAGAATTTATTGATTCACATTTTCATTGTCTCCTTTAATTTCAACATCAGCTACATCAAGAGTATTGAATTCTTCTTCAACATTGATGGTAAAAACATCTTCATCATGACTATTTAATTCATATTCAACATTAACGGTAGAAACATTACTTGGTTTCTCATTTCTTACAATAGTAGGGTTGAAGATGAACCTCTTCTTCATTCACAAATATTTTGCATTCACTCAAAGCATTTTGAAATTTTTTTGCCTCTAATTCCTCTCGTGTTTTTTAACTTATTGAATTCCTTTTTTGACTTTTTTTCTTGTCTCCCATGATGTTTTTCTTCCGGTGATAAGAAAAACATGCGAAAAGTGACATATTTTTAGTAATTCTTACAAGTAAGGCCAAATAGTAAAAATTCACATGGTAATTTAAATGTTGGGATGTGTGTAAATATGATTTAATAACAACGATCATGGTTTATAAAGCACAATCACGGTTCTAATATCAAATAATGTGATCGTGGTTCCATCAGTATTATCAAATCTAACCCTTAAGGCTCGGGAAATCTTTGTTTTTCCACAACAAGAGCTATGGGAGGTCATTATGGCATGTAAAATATCAAAAAATTTAAATTTTCTCTTCTGAAGACTTGAACCATTCTAGAAAATTGTACCATCGCGTAGGGGAGACTGTTAGCTTTGTAGAAATATTGATTTTAAAGTGAATAGAATAAGATAAATATCATTTTATAATTTTTACTAATAGTAGGTCTTCAAGAAAATTTTTCCCATGAATGTTCATGTCTATGTTTAAGAATGCAACTTTTGTTTCACTTATCAAAATGTGAGAAAACCTATACCATCCCAAGCATGGTAAAATTCTATGCACATTAAAAAAATTATTTGATTTTGATATTTTTTGATATCTGAGATATGGTGAGCAAACGGAAAGTGCTTTGTTTTCTAAATTTTTCAGACCACTTTCATGGAAAAAATAAATTAAAAAGATTGCTTGAAAAAATACAAAATAAAATTCATCCCAAGATAGATAGTGACATATAACTTTTCATGAAAGGAAAATAAAAATAACAAGATGTGGTCATCCAAATTGTGGGCAAACAAACTACAATCTTATAGATGTTTTAGAAAAAAAAAAACAAGTCCTATAATTTTGAGTGTTTAATATAGGTAAAATTGTATGCATTTTTTTTTTTTTTTTAAAATAGTAGTTTAGAAACTAGATTCAGATTCTATAATTCATATTTATATAAATGTTTCTAGTTTTGAGTGCACGTATTTCTAATAATCCATACAAGTTGAGATTTCGTTGTTTTTTACAATATGACTTGCACTTATGATCCCTTTTGGTCCACCAACTTGCTGCACTTACCTCGTCGTCACTACCAAATGGTAGGGGTTTCATAGGGGAAGATGTTATAATGAAGGACAAGGTTAGAATAGACCTTAAAGGAAGTATATATGTTACCGATGTGGTAAAGAACCATGATTTTGAGTTTTTGCATTATCTTACACTTGATAGATGGAAAGGAAAACAACCATGAGTAAACCTTGATGAATCGAAGAGAAAGAAGAAATGGAGGTTGCTCAAGACTTGGTTGAATCCATCATATAAGGAGGATGATAATTTTCGTGATGAAGGAGAAAGAACATGATGGTGTTGGTGTTGATTATTTTCTACATAAAAATATCATTTGAACAAGTTATACCTCTAGAGGAAAGGTATGCAAAATTATTATTGATGGTGGTAGTTATGAAAATATGGTCTCAATTGTGATGGTCGATAAACTCAAAGTATAAAATTTGAGAAACACACATATCCCTATCGTATATCATGGTTCAAGAAAGAGAATGAGGTAACCATATATTTAAAATGTCTTATAAAGTATTTGATTGGGAATACCTACAAGGATGAGTGTCGTGTGATGTTATCATGATGTATGCATGTCATATATTACTCTGGGGAGGACTTGGTGATATGATAAAAAGGTTATACATGATGGAGGGAAAAATACTTATACTTTTTGGAAGGATTGTGTAAAGATGGTCTTGTTATCCTTCAAGGAAAAAGAGAAGGTGAGGGATTGTTGGATAAAAAATATTTTGTTACGAGAAATTGAAGAAGTTGGTTGGTGTTATGCATTGATGTCCAATAAGGTGGAAATAGAGGCCTTTGATATACATTGTGGAAACAAAGGTAGTAAAATATAACAAGGATGTCATACCAGATGATCTATCATATGGGTTACCTATGAATTGGGATATACAACACCAAATTTATTTTGTCCCAAGATCGAACCTTCAAAATTACGCAACCTACAGGATGAGTCCAACACAAAGTGGGGAATTGAATAGCTAAGTGACAGATCTAATACAAAAATCATTAGTGAGAAAAATCTTGAGTCCATGTGAAACTCCAACGCTAATGAATCCCAAAAAGTGTGAATACTAGATCTAATTTGTGTGGATAGTAGAGCCATAAATAAAATCAAATTTAAGCATCGGTTCCCAATTCCAAGATTTGATGATATGATGGAAGTGCTAGTGGGATCTTGATATTTTAGTAAGATTGACCCAGAGAGTGTGTACTACCAAATCCAAATAAGTGAAAGGGATGAATGGAAAATGGCTTTCAAAATAAAATATGGATTGTACAAGAGGATAGTGATGTAATTTGGGCTATCTAATGCACCTTGTACATTCATGAAGCTGATGAATAGAGTACTATGAGAATTCAATGGTAAGTTTTTGGGGTCTATTTTGATGATATTTTTATATTTAATAATACATTGGACAAACACTTATTACATCTTAAATTGGTGTTAGAATTGTTACAAAAAGAGATTTTATATACAAATTTAAAGAAGTGTATATTTTTAAAGAAAAGTCTAGTTTTTTTGGATTTGTCATCTTAGAGGATGGAGTGAGGATGGATGAGAAAAAGGTGAAGGTGATTTTGGAATGGATTATTCCGAGGAATTTGAAAGAGGTTCATAGTTTTCATGGATTGATAAATTTTTATAGGAAGTTCATCAAGAATTTTAGTAGCATTTCCACACCCATAACAAAGTGTATTAAGGGAAAATAATTTGTATAGACTAATGTAGCAACATAAAGTTTTCAATTGTTGAAGAAGGAAGTGTCAAAGCCATTTGTTTCGTTATTTCTATATTTTAGCAAGGTCTTTGAGGTTGACTGTGATGCTTCACATGTCGGTATTAGAGATGTATTGAGTAAGGAATGTTGACCTATGTCATTCTTTATTGAAAATATAAATGAATTCGGGAGGAAATATTCTACTTATGATTTGGAAGTTTATGTTATTATTAAGACATTAAGGCATTTGAGACATTACTTGGTAGCTAAGGAGTTTGTACTATTTACTGACCATGAAACATTGAGGTATGTAAACACATAGAAGAAACTAAATAGTAGGCATGCAAAGTGGTTTTAATTTTTGCAAGAATATATTTTTGTCTTAAATCATAATTCAGGTAAGAAAAATCAAGTTGTTGATGCCTTGAGTAGGCGTGTAGCGTTTTTTTATAACAATGGAAAGTGAAGTATTAGGGTATGAGGTAGTTGTTGATGTGTAATCACAACACCCCGAATGTCTACAACTCAATGGGTTAAGCATCTCAATGTGATTGCATAACATGGATCTTCTCCAAAAGTGTGGGACTTTATGAATTAGGATATCTCTCCGGATGAAGGTTGGTTCCTATTCCTTTGTTCAGGTGCACACATTCATATTGCAGAGGATCTACTCTAAAAACTACTCTAACTTGCCAAGGAGACAGGGTTAAGGATATGCAAGAAATAAAACCTAAACTTATAAGGGTGCTGCACCAAAGGAATGTTGAAAACCTAGTGTGCCATTAAACACAAACCATAAAAATGTAATACAACCATCATGAACAAACAACCAATATTTCAATGAGAGATCGGAAGATAAAATGAACATAAGAGAGGGTTGAAATCATCCAAAGACTTATACTATTGCTCCAAAGATTTGATACAGTCCATTACAATGGCCAAGAGGCAAGATTGCATTTATAGTTTGAATGGGAGGTTTGAGCTCCACAAATCCACTTTCAGAAAGAGAAGAAGGGAGGGTGTAAAACAAAAATTTCCAACCTTTAGAAAAATGCCCCTCCTTACAATATATAGGAAGAATGAGAGAGAAAGGAGAGAAGAATTCGAATCATGCTTCAACCACCCCAAAAGAGCATTGAATTCACCTGCAACAATGATGGGTTTTACTACAAACCCATGCCTCCATTAATGTTCCTTGTTGGGAAAGAAAGGAAGCCCATACCTCATTATGGTGGTAGGTGAGAAGCCTGACAACCTAAAAAATGGTAGACTGTATTTATTAATTTTGACCAACTTAGTCTCACTAATTTAAAGATATCCAGTTGTAGTTATGTAGAGGAGACTGTAAGTTTTCCAAAAAGTCTTTTCTTGTGCAAATCTAAGCTCCTAACCAAAAATTTATGGCCATCTGAAGGTCGGGGTTGGGTGTTTAATGTGGGCTCTCACAATCTTTTAAAATATCTAAGCATTTAAAATTCTTGGTGGGATTCATGATTCATCCTACATTGAATTGACCTACCGCCAATCTTTTCCAAACTACTTTGGGTTTGGAGTCTATCCGTGTAAGATCCACGTGGAAGCCCCACGCATTCTTAATATTTTTGTTGCCTTTTAGGGTCCTAGGAATGTGTCGTGTCAACACTTGGCACCGTCCACAAGCCTGCTCTGCTTTCTTTGTGTTTTGGCTAAGCCCCTTCTATTTAGGAGCAACTATGTTGGACCCTAGACATGTGGAGGTCTAGTGCCACGTTTGGGAACCCGGCTTTGGGTTTTACCTTTAAAGTTGTGTTGAGCTAACACGTGGAGGCTTCTGCTAGCTCTTAGACTTTTCAACAAACTAGTTCTACCTTTTCGAGCTCGACCATGTTGAGGGCTCGCGTTTGTTTGGGGACTACCTTTGGATTTTAGCTTTGAATTTACACCGATGAGGCATGTGGATACTTCCACTGGCTCTTAGAATTTTCAATGGCAGGTTCTACCTTTCTCGGGATCTACACATGTAGAGAGAGCTCGCACTCGTTTGGGGATCCCTCTTTTGTCGCACCTTTGAAGTTGTGCAAATGAGGCACGTGGAGGCTTCCGTTGTCCTTTAGAATTTTCAACATCCAGTTCTTCCTTCCTCGGGCTCTAATCACATGGAGAGCCTATGCTCATTTGGGGATCCCACTTTTGTCACACCTTTGAAGTTGCGCCAATGAGGTACATGGAGGTATCGGTGGCCTTCTTTATACTTAGCTGATTCAGGCCTCGAGTGAAAAAATGAGCGCTTCAGCTTTGAGGAGGTGCGAGGAAAAAAAAAGAAGGCACACATGTAGGAAGAAGGGAAGAAAGTGAACGCACTAAAGGAAGGCGTGAAAAGGGAAATGGAAGTGGAGAAGAATGTGAAGGAAGAAACAAGAAGGTGTACGAGGGCATGTAGATAGATTACAAGAAGGAAGTGAGGTGCACGGAAAGATGCAAGCGCATGAGAGGAAAGCAGAGAGAATGCGTGTGTGTAGGTACGCATGCCACATAAAGAATGCATACTTGTGAAAGACAAGTATGGAAGAAGGGCAAAGATATCTAGTTGAGGAAGGGTGTGTGATTGAAGAAAGAAAAGAGGGTGTGTGATAGGAATACTTGGAACTTATCTGATTTGGAAGGAATTTCTAGAAGGGTGTGTGGAAGAATTGCAAGACACGAGGAGCATGTGGAAGGACTACATCCTATGCAAAGTATTAGATGAGTAAGCCTACGGGTGCACAACCTAAAATGTGAAGCATCAGAGCCAGAGTGAGAGTAAAAGTCATCCAAATAGCTGGGAGAGTTATTTGGATATCAGCAGATTAAGGAAATGTATGACGGGATCCATATTTTTGTGATGTTGTGAGACAATGTAAGGGCCCTACAATGGGTATTAGTTCTTTTATTATTTGATGTAGGATGTTTTTATAATCGGGGGAAAAAAATTGTGCATTCCTGTTGTTTCAATGAGAGAAAAATATTATACGAGAATTTCATAGTGTGGGGTTAGTTAGACACTTTGGTATAAGTTAAAAACTACTCTTGTGCTCGAATAATATTATTGGACGAAAGTAAAGAGGGAAATAAGTAGGATCGTAGCAAGATATAGAGTGTGACAAATGGCTAAGGGCCATTCACAAAATATTGGGTTTTATATTCTATTACCTATCCCTATAAGGCCATGGGTTAATTCGAGTATGGATTTTGTGTTAGGAATTCCTAACAAACAAAAAGGGAATGATTCTATATTTTTGTGGTGGATACATTATTCAAATGACACATTCAAAAGTGCTTGTAACATAACTAATCATGCTTCTAGAAATGTAGATTTATATATTTTTAAAAAGTGGTTAGGTTGTATGGAGTTCAAAAAATGATCACTTCAAATTGAGACACAAAGTTTTTGAGGCACTTTTGGAAAACTCCATGGAGGAAATGGGGACAAAACTACATCTCAGTAGTGCATATCACCCCCATATAAGGATGGGTAGTAATAATTAGTGGATAGAAGCTTGGGAAATCTCATATGTTGCATTGTTGGAGAAAAGCCAAATAATGGGATTTGGATTTACCACAAGTTTGAGTTTTCTTATAACATCTTGGTAAATAGGTAAACAAAGTGAGGTCTCCTTTCCAAATTTCCTATGGTAGGAACCCTAAGGGAGTCCTATATTTGATTGTGCTACCCGGTGAATATTAAACCAATTATGTTCCATAACCATTTGTAGAACACATGCTAAAATTGTAGGAAGAAGTTAGGGGAAATTTGTAAATTAGTAATGAAAAATATAAAGCAAATTTAGATGCCAATAGGAAAGTAAATTTTTTTGAAGAAGGTGATATGGTGATATTTCATGTTAGAAAATAGAGGTTTATGTTGACGTGTAATCACAACACCCTTGATTTTTACAACTCGATAGATTGAAATTGTTAGTGTGATTGCATAAAATTGATCTTTTCCCAAAGTGTGGAACTTTGCAATCGGGAAGCTCTCGGAGAAGGTGGCTTCCTATCCTCACCTAGTGATAACTACTCCAAAACATATAGAGTTACAGATGTAACCCTAATCTAATATTTCCAAGGAAACATAGATAGAGAAAATGAGTGAAAATAAAACCTACTCTAAGGGAAGGTTATGCACCAAGAAGGATGTTGAACAACCTACATACAAAAACACAACACTACCAGAACCTTGAAATGAAAACAAAAACAATACAAAATAACCTTGCATGTAATGAAAGATCAGAAAGTTGCAATATAACATAGAAGAGGGTTTGAAGCATCCATAGATCTAATTTTATTCCTCTCAAAGTTGATACAATACATCATATTTAGGGCCAAAGGAACATATTTTACAATCAATATGGAGGTTTAAAATATCCACAAATCTATTACAGAGATAAAAAGAAGGAGTTTAAGTGTTTTTCTCTCAAGTGCCTAAGTCGTGAAATTGAAAAAATGTGTTTTGGGTCATTTTGTGTGATTTTCGGCCTCTTTCGGAACTTTTTTGTCCCAACCGCCCCAAGTACGAAAGTGCACTCGCTCCCGATCGGCCGAAATCCCCGAAATCCCCAAAGTCGTCCCATTTTCATTTTCCGCCGGAGTTTTGTCCCAAGTGTCCCAAAACTTATTGGCGAGTTGTTCCAATTTCGGCCGAAACACCCGAACCGCGTACTCACGACTTTCATGTCTCAAATGTCCCAAAGTTAAAAAGTGCGAGCTTTCCAATTTTCGGCCGAAACTCCCGTGTCGCGACTTCGAGCTCCTTGTCCCAAATCGAAAAATGCAAGTGCTTCAATTTCACCCGAACTGCCAAACCAGACTCGAACTTTTTGTCCCGAATGTCCCAAGTCCAAACGGGCCCACTGCTCCATTTTTCGCCGAATCACCCGAACCGCGCAGACTCGCGCATTTTCGTCCCAATCGCTCCAAAAAGCATTTGTGCATCCTCTCCCCTGTTTCACCCGAATCGCCGAGCCGCGCGTGTTTCGCGCATTCGCCTCACATGTCCCAAGCGTACTCAAGTGTCATTCACACTTAGTTTTTCCCGCTCACCCGAGTATGATGCTATTCAAATTGGTGGTTGTGTATTCAATGCGCATTAAATTCATTCCTCTCCAAACGGCTATATAACGAGCATTTCCCTTTGCATTTTTCGCATTGCTTCCATGCTATCTTTGCTCGAACCCTCGCAATTTGAAAACTCGCGCAAATATCCCCTCCCTTTGCAAATTCCTTCCCGAGTCTAGGTCAGCAGCTCCGAGACTATCAATATGAAGATCAAGTTTCAGTGTGGACAGGAGCAAATTTCTCCGCTTGAGTCTCATTGTTAGCAATATTGGGACAATAAGCTCGCCATCTCGACTTCGGTGATTTTTGGGCAAGAATGGCAGATGCAAACCCTACACCAATAGCACAAACGATTCATGATAGCGGTTTGGCTTTTGCCGGTGGTTTCCCAATCTCAAGAAAGCAGGCCGACATCGTGCTTTCATGCGGAGCTCACTTCGACCCCGCTTCGAGCGAATTGACAAATGTACATGGGGAACTCATCGCAAGCCGACGCCGCCGCCATCGGGCGCGCGCTCCGAGGATTCCGGAGTTGGACAATGCTATAGTCGCCTCCCGGATCAAGCATGCACCCTATTCGATCAAGACAAAGGACAAATATAAGGCGCGAGTGGCGAAGTCTTGTGAAGAACCCTAAGAAAGGTGCTTCGCCTAACCAAAACCCTCTTCCGAGCAGATTTCAATGAGGAATTGTCGACTTCATAATCCCGCCGGCTCGGGTTATGGGTTTGCCCTCCACCAATGAGTTTCATCTGGATGTGCCCGCCATCAAAGATGGTGTGCGAGGGAACACAAAACATCAATCGGGCAGAGATCATCGATGAATTTGGCGGAGCAGCTATCCAACGCTCAAAGAAACAAAGAAGTTCTATATGACTTCATACCCGATGTATACCCTAGCAAAGATCAAGGCAAAGTGGTTTGGTTTCTCCTATATAGATGCACACAAAGATGATCCAGTTGTATGCCTATTGCCCGCAGCTCACCCCGAGACCAAAGAATCGGAATTTCGTAAGGGTCAATGATGCTTTCACCATGTACGTGGTCGATTGCTCAAGGTGATATCGCTAGAAGGTTTTCGATGAAGCCATGAACTCGATATCGCAAAGATGGAGCCTATTTCATCCAATTCAGAAATTTTCCTATATCAAAGCTCATTGCATGAATGAAAGCACCTCTACGGCTTCCCATGTTCTCGCAATGATAAAATGGCCTTGATAGAAATATGCAGTGCAACTAGACAAGTTGCACGTAACTTGCAGAGACAAGAAGATTTTCGGCTTGCACTTTCCCATCTCTCCGGGAAACTACACATGCAAAACAGCTCTGGATGCTCGTAACATAGAAAGAGCCCCGTCCCTATCATTTCATTTCTTCAAGCCAAGAACCCGCTTTGACTTGAAGAAGTTTATCAATGTAACATCAAGATAATCTATCATCATAGGGTATACGTAAGACTACCGGGCCGATCGTGCAGATGATTTTGAAGCCAGAGAAGGCATTGTGGGCAGGTTCTCCTCGCATTGATTCAAGAACTCGGTTCTGTACTCAAGTTCCCGAAGGTCTCCTGTGATGACATTCTGACCTATACTGTATGAGTATGAAAATGTGATTAAGCACACCCCTCCGGAGGACCCGGATTGGAACAGAAAGAGAGGGATGATCTGGCCGAGATTCTTGCTCCAGCCTTAGTCGACTAAGGTCCGGTTCAAGAAGAAGATCCGAGAATTCAAGAGGCACTCAGAGAATCCTCCTCCAAGGATGATTCGACACCAATAAGAGAGGCATCGGGCCCAAGGTCCGAAACACCAATGCAAACCCCTCCCGCCTCATCAACACAAGGACTCATCGAATCTACTCCCTCTTCATCTACCTGTATATAAGAAGAAACTCAAAGAGGTAAAGAAGGAGCCCGCAGAGAATGACCCTCCAAAAAACAGCAGAGTTGTTTATAGGGCCGAGAACATCATTGTTCTCAAAGTGAAAGTGAAGAAAGTGAGATGCCAACTCCCGCAAATGTTCCCCGAAGATCCAAAGCAGATAAGGACAAGGAGGTCCAGAGCACCGAACTTCCTGTGTGCTATCGATTCTTCTACCGCTATCGCTCCAAAGGCTCTACTCACATCTCGCCTTGAGTCAACAAATGCGCAGCACCCGAGTGTCATGAGCTCCTCGTCTCTTGGTCCCCTTGCTTCTCCCCCGCAGATTCTTCTTCCTTTTGCTTGGGTGCAACCTTTGGTTGACAAAAGGAAGAGAAAATCCTCCTCTCAAAGCTTGGGACCAAATTTCGATGTCAGTTGCAGCCTTGTTGGGCACCACTCCTTCTCGTGCCAAGAAAGCCGTAACCACTTCTTAATAGTGTCTCGATGCCCAAGGTCAGCAATTCTTGGAGATTGCTAAGCCTACAAAGAGACAAATCAGAATCGACTTGCGGCATCCGACTTGAGCTTTCAAGAATCCCTATGGGAGAGTCTACTCCTCGAAGGTGAAATTCACAACCTCCGTGAAACAACACCACAAGAGTCATGGAAGGGTAGAGAAAGGGGGCAGCAAACTATTGAACAGCTTGGAAGAACAAGCCCAGATTCTCACTGTGTTTCATCAAGTCTCTTTTATCTAAGGATAAAGTCTTGACCCTACCCCATTGACTACTCTTCCACCTCCCGTAATTCTAAGCCAAGATGAAGTGCAAAGTATCAAAGATATGCACAAGTATTCTCGTCTATGGCAGAGCTATCAAGCCATGGTGGATGACATGCTTGTTGCTGGATTAAACTTCATCGATGAAGCTTTCAAACTCCACTAAAAGGTGAGTAATGTGCAATCAAGCTCTCCTCCACTATCAATACCATGGATAAAGAACTAAAAATCTGGAGCAGCTTGATATAGTAGACCTTCGCCTTATGGGATGAGATGATGAGAACATCTTATCGCGAATAAGATTTTCGATGATGCTAAGGACAATCTATCAAAATCCCGGGTCTAAAGCCATGGAGTGGAAGATCGTAGTTTTGGAGGAAGCTTTGGGAGAAATGAAGAACAATGCAGTAAGGGAGAAGCTTTCAAGACACCGGCCGTTGCCGCTTTCAAGGATATACATTGTCATCTTCGTGGATGAAAACTCTCGTGTTTTCCTCGCCCTCGCAAGAAATCAAAGCTCGGGCCGAGCTTTTGTCAAAGATAATCTATTCAAGGAAAGCTCCATCTCTAAGGAAAAGATGAAGGAAATTTGTTCTCTTCAATCGCCATCAAGAAGCAAATAAAGATTATCATACTCACGCCGAGTTTGATAAAGAGATGGAGAAGTGTCTCGGGATTTTGACTCGCCCGCAGCCAACACGCGCTCCACGTGGCGTAGACATAGCCGAGGCATCAAGAAATTCAGCAATGGATTCTCAAGACAAGTGGGTCCCTCCCAAAGAGCTGGCCACCTGCCTCCTTCTCCTTTCTTTTTTCTTCTTCCCATTCTTTTCGTATTCTTTGTAATTAGTTAAGGTATTGCAATCATGCGATCCTTAACTATTCTTTAGTTAAAGAAACGGTTACTTAAGAGTAATCGACTCAGTAAGCTATATAATGGCCTTTCCACGCCATTTTTGCAAGGAGGAAGAACTTGGATATTTGCTGAAAGTGTAAATAGATCTTAAAGAAATCAATACAAAAGGGCTTTCCATTCTTTGTCTATCTAATTTTGTTATCTCGTGTTTTCCTTTAATATTGTGAAGATCATTTTGTTCCTAACTCGTTAGTCTCTCCGATCGCATACTGTCAGCTTTTGCAAATACAAGTTGATCTTGTATAACCAAGAAGGAACTTTGTGTCCTTGATTAATGAATCAAGAAGGTTATTTATGGAACTTTGTGTCTTTAAATTTAATCTCATTCAGCCAACGCAAATGATCTTGTCTTAAATTTTTGAAGCTTCGCATACACGAAGAATTATTCTCGCTATCTATAATTCTCAATGTTGCTATTCTCGCTCATCTTCTTATTCCCTTTCCTCACTCCCCTTGTGTAATGATGATCCTTGTGGAAAACACTTTCGTAATATCCAAGTTTGACCATAAAACAATGTTCGTACATTTGTAAATAAGTTCGTTTTCAATAAGGGAACCTCTCCCATTAAAGAGGAGGGACTTCTTGTCCCCCGACTGCGCTTCTTCTAAAAGTCCTATTTGACGACAACAGTTTTTGGCGACTACTGGGAAAATCGCATTCCAAGATCGCAATTTTTCGATCATCCTTTGATCTCGCGACCGCTGTTTCACTCGAGGGAGAAGGACCCGTATCGAAGATTCTCGCCAGCTTTTGAGCAACAGGTTTTCCTTTCCTTCAAATAGAAGAACTCGCTCGACGAGCACTCCACCTGCTCAAGATAGAAGTCCTACGGGTGGTATTCCTTCGTAACTCGCTAGTCCCAATCTACGAGCTTTGATCCTAGCTGGTGTTACAGCGCTCCTCCAAGCCGTATTTCCAAGAATGGCGGCACAATTGCCATGGGGTCAACGTGTCGGGCCCCCGGCCCTTACTCGCCTTTCGCATGAGAGTTACCTAGAGGTAACCGAAAGAACTTCCCAAATTTAAAGGAGATGGCAAAGTACACCCTGATGAACACATTGCAGCCTTCATAGTTGCATGTGGAGTCTTGGGAGTTGAACATGAAGACGTCTCAGTAAGGCTGTTCGTTGAGACGTTACAAGATAATGCTGCTGATTGGTTCTATCACCTTCCTACGGGTGCCATCACCGATCGGAATACAATGAGAACTCGCTCAAAGCCGTTTCAAGCCAGTAAGATGTGCATGCCCTGCTTGCCCAAATTTCTCAGATAAAGAAAGATCCATCAGAACCCATGAGAGAATTTGTGGCTCGATTCAACAGACTGATCAACAAAATTCCTGTAAATACTCGACCGGTTGATCAAATTCAAAAATGTTTCTTTCTAAATGCTCAAACGCCCAAAGTCAGTTATGCTCTAAGAAGGGCTAATCTCGGAACGTTAGTTCTGGATCAAGAACTCGGTCATAGTAGTGTCGAGGATGACTTGATCATGTCGTGTGGAAGTTGAGAAGAGATCCTCCCAAATCTAAATCTGCCGCTTCTTCCTCTTCCACCTCGACCCAATATCGATCCATTAGTCCGTAAACTTGCAAATGATCTAGTAGCTATAAAGAAACAATTGGCTCAAGATGCCCCGTATGCAGATGTTCCAAGAAGAAATTTTCAGCCCGTAAATCATTTTGCCTCGCTCCTCACACAAGACTAGCACTCAAGGACCTCCCGTTAAAGTTCCCGTGAATGCAACCCGTGAAGTTGAAGAGCCGATGATGATGTGGACGATGAAGCTGTGAGGAGTTCCCGGAGGAATTTGATGATGAGGCGGAAGAACTTGAGGGATCTCGGTTAATTTCTTTACCACCGAAGGCACCGATGATGGAGATGACTATGATGAAGTGGTAGCAGATATGAACAAAGTGAATCATTTGCTGTCATGACTCGAGAATGCATAAGGCGTAAGGAGAAAGTAACACAGCCCCATGAAGAAATCTAAGGAGCAAATGCAACTATTCCTCGTAATTGCAAAAGAGGATCTCCTATCCCTACCTCATCTGCACCAAAGGTAAGTCCTGTCAATCCTACTAGCAAAGTTCCTTCTTTTTCTCCTAAAGTTGATAAGCCTAGAATTCCAAATGATGATGGTCCATCCACCTCTGGATCCTTTGATATTGTTGATCACCTAAAAAGGACCAAGGTTCAAATTTCAGAAGCTGAATACTATCAAACCCATCCCAAAGCTTTTGCCAAGATGATCCAATTTGTTAATTCCCATTCCAAGACCACCTCTAAAGGCCTTTTGCCCACTCCTCCTTCTGCACCACAGCCTAGTCTGGTAGCTGCTGTCACCTCGCCTGGTGACAAAATCAAGCCTTTTTATGTAACACTTCTTATAGCTGGCCATAGGCTCAAGAATCGTGTCATAGATTCCGAGCCTCGATAACGTGATGCCTCGCTAAAGTAGCTCATGCTTTAGGCTTGACCTCACTGCATTTCTTATGGATCTTGCTACTCCATGGAAAGTAAGGAAGTGCCTTTGGTGGAAGGATTAAAGATGCACAAGTGGCTTTTTCCGCCGCTTTACCCGAAAAGAAAGTCTTGGCTACATCCTAGTAGCAGTACATTCCTCCTTCTTATGGAATGTTGCTAAGTAGAACTTCAGTAAAGATGTGGGTGGAGAGATTCAAATGGATTGGTCACATGCACTCATACCGCACAATGGACACATGAAGAAGCCGATGCCTCGAGAAACAATCGAGTATATTGTGTAAAACGGATGATCCTAAGGCACAAATACTCTATGAGGACATGGGTCATGGTAATTACATGATTCTCGTCTCTCGATGAAATCCAACCCTCCAAAGTATCACCCAAAGATCCCAATGGTGTTTGGATTTTAGAATTTGATGGAAGTTGTTCCTCACGGTTCTCGAGCTGGTGTCCCGCTAGTGTCACCCGAAGGATGCCTACACCCTTTTTCATTTAAGTTGCAGTTAAAACACTAACAATACAAAGAGAGTATGAGGCTCTCATTCTTGACCGCAAGTGGCCAAAGAACGAGGTGTAAAAATCTTCTCGCTCGTGGTGATGCAGAGCTGATTGTGAAGCAAGTCAAGCCTTTTTCGTGTAAAAATGGGAGGTCAAGCATTACCGAATCAGGTTTGGGATTCAATTGAATTCTTGATGCTTTCTCCATGAAGCAATACCTAGAGAAAAGAACAAAGCAGGCTGATTCACCGGCCGTCTCAGATCACTATCGATTCCCCATCCCGAATTCTCTCTCAGATAAGTTCACTATTGAAATGGTCCACCGCCTAGTGTACCGACAATACCAATAATCGGCAAGTTTTCAACGATGACCAGCATTTGCTTTCCTTCCGGAACTCAAGGGTAATTTCAACAACCGTATTTTGAGGGAAGTGACAACCCGCCTCGTGAGAGTGTGTCCTCTGACCATCCCGTCACCCAAGGAGAAGAAACAGATCAGGAAGGGTGCATTAAACTCAAAGGAAACAAGATTCCCAAAGGTTTGGTGAGTTTGGAGGAGTTGTTTGATAAACATGACAGATATGTGAAATCTAAAGTTTTATCGACCTCAAAGAATCACCGAGTATGATAAGATTGATATAGGAGTTCTACCGACCCCAAGCTAGTAAATATTGGAAAATGTTGCACAACCGACGAGAGGAGAAAAGCAATTGATCTTCTAAGGAGGTATAAGGATGTTCTTGCTTATTCTTATGAAGATCTAAAAGCCTTCAAGCCAAAAGATATGCAGATTCTATTCCCTCAAACCAGAATTAAGCCTTTCAAGCAAGGTAAGAGGCAAGATAATCCAAAAATAGCCGACACCATCTTTCAGAGATCCAAGTTGTTCAAGGCTAAAATTATTTTTCCCATTCACCATTCGACATGGATCGCAAATATAGTGCCTGTTAGGAAGAAAATGGTGAGATCCGCATCTCGTGTTGATTTCAGAACTCGAATCAAAGCTTCAAAGATAACTACCCTTTGCCTATGATGGATCAAATATTGCAAGCAAAGAACAGGATCTGAAATGTTATCTATGCTTGATGGATTCTCGGATACAATCGTAGAGGTTGACATCGCAGATCAACACAAGACAGCCTTCACCACTCCTCGGGGTACCTTTGCCTACAAGAGAATGCCTTTGGGCTGATTAATGCTGGTGCCACTTTCCGAGAGCTATGGATCTGGCTTTTGGAAGCTTGAAAGGGAAATGTATTGTCATATACCTGATGACTCGACAAAGTTGTTTTCAAAGACAAGAGCGGATCACTTCACCACCCGGAAACGGTTCTGCTGAGATGCCGAGAGCATGGGATTTCTTTAAATCCTAAAAAATCTGTCTTCTGTGTTACGGAAGGAAAACTATTAGGGCACATCGTCTCCAAGGATGGTATTAAGATTGATCCTGAACGAGTTCAAGCCATCCAAAGAAATTCCTCTCCCAACCAAGAAAAAGGCGTGCATTCCTTCTTCAGTAAGATCAATTTTTTAAGAAGATTCATCCCTGATTTTGCTGAATTAACTTTGAATATTTCTCAGATGATGAAAGGGAAGCAAACATTTGGTTGGTCTTCTGAAGGAAAGGAATCCTTTGAGGGTATCAAGAAAGCTATTGCTAAAACTCCGCTTTGGCTCTGTCCCGATTTCAAAGAAAGATTTCATCATCTATATGCTATGCTATGCTACGTATAATACCCGGTCGCTGCCTTAACCCAAGAAGACTCTGATAAACATGAGCTACCAATTGCCTTCATGAGCTATATCCTGAAGAATCATGAGCTAAAATACACCATGATGGAGAAGCATGCTTTTGCAGTAGTCAAGGCCGCACAAGCAGCCTGCTTTCTATATCCTCAACTCTCACTCTATGGTGCCGGGTTCCAGATACAATCATAAGTCAATTTTACACAAAGCAAGAATTTGGGTCCAAGAGAGGAAACCGGGTGGCTAAAGTCCAGAGTATGACATTGATGATATCAAACCGACCAAGCTGGTTCGTGGAAAAGGTCTTTGTGAGCTCATTGTCAAGGAGCCAAACATGAGTGCTGGAGGAGAAAGTCGACATTCCTACTGTTTCTATTCCTTAGTCGGGCCGATGAATGGTATTTCGACATCGCCCATTTTCTCACCTATGGGGAATGCCCTCTCATTTAACTACCAAGGAAAAGAGGATCTGTTAAATTGAGATCGCCGCAATATGTACTGTGGGAAAATGCCTTGTTCAAGCGTGGTTTAGATGGGAGATTTCAAGTGTGTGGACAAGGAACAACAGAGAAAGTTGCTCTCGCCTTTTCATGATCGACATGTGGAGGGCACTATTCATCAACAAATACACACCACAAGATACTCCGGGAGGATATTATCGGCCTTCCTTGTTCGTAGAGATGCATCCAAGTGGGTGGATAAATGCGAGGCTTGTCGACCTTTGTGGGAAGACCTAAATTGGCCTCTTTGCCTCTCAAGCCGCTTGTGATTGAGGAACCATTTCAACAAAGGGGGTCTGGACTTCATTGGTGCACTCAACCCTCGCTTTCTAGTGCTGGTCACACTCATGTGCTAACCGCCACCGACTACTTCACCAAATGGGTGGAAGCTATTCCACCAAGAGCACTACTCAAGTGGTATGCAACTTCATCAAAGAGAACATCTTGGTAAGGTATGGTGTACCTAACAAGATCAGAACAGTATAATGCTTCAACTTCTCCTCAATCGAGATAATGGATTTTGCCATGGGTATGGCATCTCTCTCGGCTCATTCTTCGATTATTATCCCTGTGGAAATGGACAAGGTAATCCACCAACAAAAATCTGGTGACTATCATAAGGAAGTTGGTCAATGAGTCTCAGCGAAACTGGCATAAGAAGCTTTATGATGCTCTTTGGGCAGACAGGATCACACCTAAAAGAGCCATTGGAATGTCTCCTTTTCAAGTGGTGTATGGAGTAGAAGCTCAATTGCCAGTGACAGTGGAACTGCCAGCCTTGCACCTGATGAAGGCCATTGAGGATACTAGTTTCAGTGATGCTCTGGATAAAAGAATCATGTACCTGCACAAACTGAACGAGGACAGATTGGAGGTTGCTGATAGGATATCTGCTCACCAGCAGAAGGTAAAGGTTCTGTTTGACAAGAAAGCTAGGTTCAGAGAGTTCCAAGTTGGAGATACCGTGCTGTTATGGGACAAAAGACATGAACCTCGTGGCAGCCATGGAAAATTTGATTCCCTGTGGCTCGGACCTTTCAAGATAAGACACTTTGCTGGTAAGAACTCTTTCTATCTTGATTACATGGATGGTTCTCCCTCCCACTTCCTTATAGTGGGCAGTATTTGAAGTTGTTCAAGTCATAGGTGACTAGGGAGTCCCTTTGTATATTCGTGCATGTTGTTTTTGCTTTTCTCGCTTTGGGTGTGTTTTCCTTCGTTGTTGTGTGTGTGCCTCTCGTATTGGTTTGTTTTTGACTCCTTTGCCCAATGGATAAGGCATCGGTCCGCTTCACCGAGTTTGTCTAAGTTTGCCTTGTCTCATTCCGAGAATTTATGCCAAGTCATCCCCATAAGGAGCCAGCTGTTGTCCACTCAAAATTCCCCGCTCTGATAAGAGTAAAATTTCAAAATTTTGAGTTTAAGTGTTTTTCTCTGAAGTGCCTAAGTCGTGAAATTGAAAAAATCTGTGTTTTGGGTCATTTTGTGTGATTTTTTGGGCTCTGCTTAACTTTTGTCCCAACTGTCCCAAGTACGAAAGTGCACTGCTCCCGATCGCCGAAATCCCCAAGCCGTCCCATTTTCGGGCCGTCGGAAAGTTTTGTCCCAAGTGTCCCAAAACTTATTGTGCGAGTTGTTCCAATTTCGGCCGAAACACCCGAACCGCGTACTACGCACTTTCATGTCTCAAATGTCCCAAAGTTAAAAAGTGCGAGCTTTCCAATTTTCGGCCGAAACTCCTGTGTCGCGTACTTCAGAGCTCCTTGTCCCAAATCGAAAAATGCAAGCTGTTTCAATTTCACCCGAACCGGCCAAACCGCGTACTCCGGAACTTTTTGTCCCGAATGTCCCAAGTCCAAACGGGCCCACTGTTCCATTTTCGGCCGAATCACCCGAACCGCTGCTCGCGCATTTTCGTCCCAATCGCTCCAAAAAGCATTTGTGCATCCTCTCCTGCTTCACCCGATCGCCGAGCCGCGTGTTTCGCGCGATTCGCCTCACATGTCCCAAGCGTACCAAGTGTCATTCACACTTAGTTTTTCCCGCTCACTCCGAGTATGATGCTATTCAAATTGGTGGTTGTGTATTCAATGCGCATTAAATTCATTCCTCTCTCCAAACGGCTATATAACGAGCATTTCCCCTTTGCATTTTTCGCATTGCTTCCATGCTATCTTTGCTCGAACCCTTGCAATTTGAAAACCTGCGCAAATATCCCCTCCCTTTGCAAATTCCTTCCCGAGTCTAGGTTGCAGCTCCGATCTATCAAATGAAGATCAAGTTTCAGGGACAGGAGCAAATTTCTCCGCTTGAGTCTGCTGTTAGCAATATTGGGGACAGCGAAGCTCGTCATCTCGACTTCGGTGATTTTTGGGCAAGAATGGCAGATGCAAACCCTACACCAATAGCACAAACGATTCATGATAGCGGTTTGGCTTTTGCCGGTGGTTTCCCAATCTCAAGAGAAAGCAGGCCGACATCGTGCTTTCACGCGGAGCTCACTTCGACCCCGCTTCGAGCGAATTGACAAATGTACATGGGGAACTCATCGCTGCCGGACGCCGCCGCCATCGGGCGCGCGCTCCGAGGATTCCGGAGTTGGACAATGCTATAGTCGCCTCCCGGATCAAGCATGCACCTATTCGATCAAGACAAAGGACAAATATAAGGCGCGAGTGGCGAAGTCTTGGTGAAGAACCCTAAGAAAGGTGCTTTCGCCTAACCAAAACCCTCTTCCGAGCAGATTTCAATGAGGAATTGTCGACTTCATAATCCCGCCGGCTCGGTTATGGGTTTGCCCTCCACCAATGAGTTTCATTTCTCGGATGTGCCCGCCATCAAAGCATGGTGTGCGAGGGAACACAAAACATCAATCGGGCAGAGATCATCGATGAATTTGGTGAGCAGCTATCCAACGCTCAAGCAAACAAAGAAGTTCTATATGACTTCATACCCGATGTATACCCTAGCAAAGATCAAGGCAAAGTGGTTTGGTTTCTCCTATATAGATGCACACAAAGATGATCCAGTATGCCTATTGCCCAGCTCACCCCCGAGACCAAAGAATCGAATTTCGTAAGGGTCAATGATGCTTTCACCATGTACGTGGTCGATTGCTCAAGGTGATACCGCTAGAAGGTTTTCGATGAAGCCATGAACCCGATATCGCAAAGATGGAGCCTATTTCATCCAATTCAGAAATTTTCCTATATCAAAGCTCATGGCTATGAAAGCACTCCTCTACGGCTTCCCATGTTCTCGCAATGATAAAATGGCCTTGATAGAAATATGCAGCAACTAGACAAGTTGCACGTAACTTGCAGAGACAAGAAGATTTCTCGGCTTGCACTTTCCCATCTCTCCGGGAAACTACACATGCAAAAAAAACTGGATGCTCGTAACATAGAAAGAGCCCCGTCCCTATCATCGTTTCATTTCTTCAAGCCAAGAACCCGCTTTGACTTGAAGAAGTTTATTGAATGTAACATCAAGATAATCTACCATCATAGGGCAGATACGTAAGACTACCGGGCCGATCAGTGCATGATTTTGAAGCCGTGAGAAGGCATTGTGGGCAGGTTCTCTCGCACCGATTCAAGAACTCGGCCTCGTACTCAAGTTCCCGAAGGTCTCCGTGATGACAATTCTGACCTATACTGTATGAGTATGAAAATGTGATTAAGCACACCCTCCGGAGGACCTCGGATTGGAACAGAAAGAGAGGGATGATCTCGGCCGAGATTCTTGCTCCAGCCTTAGTCGTGACTAAGGTCCGGTTCAAGAAGAAGATCCGAGAATTCAAGAGGCACTCAGAGAATCCTCCTCCAAGGATGATTCGACACCAATAAGAGAGGCATCGGGCTCCAAGGTCCGAAACACCAATGCAAACCCCTCCCGCCTCATCAACACAAGGACCTCATCGAATCTACTCCCTCTTCATCTACCTGTATATAAGAAGAAACTCAAAGAGGTAAAGAAGGAGCCCGCAGAGAATGACCCTCCAAGAAAACAGGCAGAGTTGCCTATAGGGCCAGAGAACATCATTGTTCTCAGTGAAAGTGAAGAAAGTGAGATGCCAACTCCTGCAAATGTTCCTGAAGATCCAGCAGATAAGGACAAGGAGGTCCAGAGCACTGAACTTCCAGGTGCTACTGATTCTTCTACCGCTATTGCCTCCATTGCTCTACTCACATCTCAGCTTGAGTCAACAGCTGCGCAGACCCTGAGTGTCATGAGCTCCCTGTCTCTTGGTCCCCTTGCTTCTCCTGCAGATTCTTCTTCCTCTTTTGCTTGGGTGCAACCTTTGGTTGACAAAAGGAAGAGAAAATCCTCCTCTCAAAGCTTGGGACCAAATTTCGATGCTATTGCAGCCTTGTTGGGCACCACTCCTTCTCGTGCCAAGAAAGCCGTAACCACTCCGTAATAGTGTCTGATGCCCAAGGTCAGCAATTCTTGGAGATTGCTAAGCCTAAAGTAGACAAATCAGAATCAGACTTGCTGGCATCTGACTTGGAGCTTTCAAGAATCCCTATGGGAGAGTCTACTCCTGAAGGTGAAATTCACAACCTCGTGAAACAGCCACAAGAGTCACTGGAAGGGTAGAGAAAGGGCAAAGCAAACTATGAACAGCTTGGAAGAACAAGCCCGATTCTCACAGTTTCATCAAGTCTCTTTTATCTAAGGATAAAGTCTGACCCTACCCCATTGACTACTCTTCCACCTCCCGTAATTCTAAGCCAAGATGAAGTGCAAAGTATCAAAGATAGATATGCACAAGTATTCTGTCTATGGCAGAGCTATCAAGCCATGGTGGATGACATGCTTGTTGCTGGATTAAACTTCATCGATGAAGCTTTCAAACTCCACTAAAAGGTGAGTAATGTGCAATCAAGCTCTCCTCCACTATCAATACCATGGATAAAGAACTAAAAATCTGGAGCAGCCAGATAGTAGACCTTCGCCTTATGGGACAGACAGATGAGAACATCTTATCGCGAATAAGATTTTCGATGATGCTAAGGACAATCTATCAAAATCCCGGGTCTACACAAAGCAGTGGAGTGGAAGATCGTAGTTTTGGAGGAAGCTTTGGGAGAAATGAAGAACAATGGCAAGTAAGGGAGAAGCTTTCAAGGGAGAAGCTTTCAAAGGATATAAGCTCCTTCCGGCCTTGTCGCTTTCAAGGATATACATTGTCATCTTCGTGATGAAAACTCGTGTTTCCCTGCCCCGCAAGAAATCAAAGCTCGGCCAGAGCTTTTGTCAAAGATAATCTATTCAAGGAAAGCTCCATCTCTAAGGAAAAGATGAAGGAAATTTGTTCTCTTCAATCGCTATCAAGAAGCAAATAAAGATTATCATACTCACGCCGAGTTTGATAAAGAGATGGAGAAGTGTCTCGGGATTTTGGACTCGGCCCGCAGCCAACACGCGCTCCACGTGGCGTAGACATAGCCGAGGCATCAAGAAATTCAGCAAAGGATTCTCAAGACAAGTGGGTCCCTCCCAGTAGCGGCCAATTGCCTCCTTCTCCTTTCTTTTTCTTCTTCCCATTCTTTTCGTATTCTTTGTAATTAGTTAAGGTATTGCAATCGCGATCCTTAACTATTCTTTAGTTAAAAGAAACGGTTACTTAAGAGTAACTCGACTTGTAAGCTATATAATGGCCTTTCCACGCCATTTTGCAAAGGAGGAAGAACTTGGATATTCATTTGAAAGTGTAAATAGATCTTAAAGAAATCAATACAAAAGGGCTTTCCATTCTTTGTCTATCTAATTCTTGTTATCTCGTGTTTTCCTTTAATATTGTGAAGATCATTTTGTTCCTAACTCGTTAGTCTCTCCGATCGCATACTGCTCAGCTTTTTGCAAATACAAAGTTGATCTTGTATAACCAAGAAGGAACTTTGTGTCCTTGATTAATAAATCAAGAAGGTTATTTATGGAACTTTGTGTCTTTAAATTTAATCTCATTCAGCCAACGCAAATGATCTTGTCTTAAATTTTTTGAAGCTTCGCATACACGAAGAATTATTCTCGCTATCTATAATTCTCAATGTTGCTATTCTCGCTCATCTTCTTATTCCCTTTCCTCACCCTTGTGTAATTGATGATCCTTGTGGAAAACACTTTCGTAATATCCAAGTTTGACCATAAAACAATGTTCGTACATTTGTAAATGTCCCATATATTTTCTTCTTCCTAACTCCAAATGAAAACACCTCTCAAGTCTGAATTTCAGACTTCGAGATCTTTTCATTTCCGAACTCCTTTGTAATGTGCTCGAATTTTCTAACCTATTCGGCCAATCCCAAAGTTTCCTCTCCTCTAGCCAAATTGATCCCTCATTTTTTCTCCATGAGATCTTGCTTGCTCAATTTTCATCTAGGGGCTAAATTGGATAAAAAATTCCAAAGGGGACATATAATAAACTGAAGTAAAATAAGATTGAGCCATGTTGGATTCTCGAATAAACCGAGTGATAATGCCTACAAGGTGGAGCTACCTAAAAGTTTTTCTATTTGAATAGATTTTAACGTTTCGACTTACATAAGTTTCTAGGTCATGAGGAAAATGTCAAGGAGGAGGAATAAATAAACCGGGAGCAACATATGATGAAGAAGAAAAAGGACAGTGGAAATGCATTTCTTTGACCAAAATATATTCACTACTAGACATGGGAGCTACAACATTATTTTTGTTTTTATCAAAAACATTAAAAGCATGTCTAGTGGGTGATTTTGGTCTAGATGGAAATGTGGGTCTAGACTAAAATGTGGGTCTATATTAAGCCATGTTTCTATTGGAAATGTGGGTGATTTTGGTGATATTAGAAACAATATTTTGGTGGGTGATTTTGGTATTTGAAATGCATGTCTAGTGGTCTAAATTTTCTTCAAACATTATTTTTGCTTTTATCTAGAACTTAGAGTTTTAATAACTTTAGCAATGCTTTATAGAATAAGCCAAAATTGGGTGTGCTCCTTTAATTATAAAGGCGTATTTTGTATGCAAAATTTGGGGCCCATTTGAGGTGTTTTACTAGTAGGTAATTTTGGAATTTTAACAATTTTAATACCTAATGTGAAATAAAAGGAAGATTGTAATGATCTAAAAGATTAGTGAGTATTCAAGAATGAGAAGAAAACTGCTTTGAAGCTTTTGTTTTTATACAAATAGTTTGTGTGTGTTTTGGAGCTATTTTCACCTCTTACAGTTGGATCCACAACAAAAATTTCATGCCTAATAAGAGGCAATCACCCAAAACAATGAGGCAATCACCCAAAATTTACATTCGTTGTTTTATAATTACCTAGGATTTGTGAAATTTGTAAGCCCAATTGGTGACAATTAACAAACATTTACTTTAACAATTTTATAATTACTTGGATTTGTTACATTTTTTTCTACCATTATGAAATATGATGGGTTGTGTCAATTTTGAGTTCATATTAATAATAAAAATAATTTTTCTTTATACATATTGTACTACTTGAATACTTGATTCATAGTTAGTCAATTCATGAATCTTTATGTCCTACTACAAACACCAAATTTGGGTCACACTCCCCTTGGTCCCCTTTAGTAAATTAACGTAATATATTTAAACACATCACGACCCCTTCATTCCATATCAATATTCATCCTTGCATTATTAATTAATTTAATTATTGTAATTGAGTTAATTTCATCCTCACACCTCCACCTCATCATTACACCTCACCCTAGACACATTCCACGAGATTTTAACTCATAATGACCGAGTCATCTCTCCGAGTGCTAAGTCACAACTTAACCTAGCTAACTAATACTTCTTCCTAAAACCTAATTGTACTTCTTCTATGACCTTGATATCTTCTCTCACATGAACTCCACTTCCCTAACTAGACTTAATCAGATTCATGCAAAAAATAGTAAAGATATTCCTATTTTTGGTAAACCATAATTCCCTCCCTAACCAACGTCGGTTATCCCTCAACCGACGTCAATCACCTTAACCATCATCGGTTACCTTATATACACTTTCACAATTCTTTACCGGGTTGGTCATTTTTCAGTTGGGAGAGTTCTATTGCATTCAAGCACAAATAAGAGACTTCTCAACATCCAAACGATGGGATATACTCAACCACAGGCCCAAGTAAGCACCCTGATGCTCATACAAGGACATTAGAATATTCATGGGAACACTCTAGGAAGTATTGTTGTGACAATGACCAAAAAATTTCTTCACGGATTGACTATTGCCTTCCTTCACCTACCAGACTTGCAAATGTAAGTAAGTATACTTTATTTTCATCAATATGTACTTGCTTAAAGTGCAAGTTCATTATCTTTTGGTATTACATCCTATTCCTTTCTACATTCCTCTATCTGCACCTTCTTACCAATCTACCCATCCAACCACCCCCAACCTTCTGGCTCTCCATACCTAACCTCTATGAATTCTTGAGTCTTCTTGCAATTATTACAAACCCAATGTTTTCCTTCATTCTATGTCCATTCATAGAGAATTCAAAACTACTTTTGTTTAATTACCACCAAATTTTCCCTATCAATGTTGGTCACCTTAAATGTTGTCATCCCCCTATTTACCCGCATCAGTCACTACTAACCAACGTCGGCCACTGTGTTTCTCGCTAAAATTCACCAAATAGCCTCTAACATCACCTAAATTCCACCCAGACCTTACCAGATACCTCTGTGACCTTACCTAACACCGTTGTGACTCGTCCTAACTAGAAACATACCTTTCTTGATGCTAGGTTATTTTATATTTCAATAAATTTCTTAAACTTGTTTGTTAGTAACATTTTGAGATTCCTAAATCAAAGTGTTAGCAATAGGACCTTTATTTCTCACATTTAATTTCATTAAGTTGATAAGCACGCAGGATTGACAACCATTCAATAAAGCATCACACTTCCCGCATCTAGCCTTTTAGGTAGTCCTCTCGACCATTGCTATTTAATATCCTTTGATGGTCTTGTTTTGTATTTGCAGGTAGTCCTTCCCAAACAAAAAGGAGTTCTCTACAAGTAGCTTGGATAAAATCAGTAATGCGCGTACTCAACCTTCGACCAATATAATCATAGATTTTCCTCCTTGACCTTTTACGTTATTTGTTTTATCAACAACAATTTAGTGAAACATTTTGGCATGCCCGGTGGGACCCATCAAGGGTTATTTTTCATTGTTCATTCCTAGGTGAAAGATTATGTGTCTATTTCCTTTTGAAATTAGTTCACATTAAGTTCTTCCTCCGGAACATCTCTCTCTTCTACATGTGTCATTGAAACTCGTATTTGGACTAAAAAGAACCATTCTTTTAAATTTTTTTATTGCATTAGTGAAATACATACTCTTTCCTAATCATTATTGCTTTCATCAAATGTTATTATGGATTTGGGTTTAAAATAGTTGCATATCATTTTTTTGTTTTGCATTTGTAGCGCATTTAAAAATTGTGGGCAACCTATATGCTAGAAGTCATGACCATATGGTGGTTGACAAAATTGATCATAGTGCACACTCTCTTCTCTACACAAAACCACACTAAAATAAAGTACTCATTTTCTTAAACAACATCCTACCTAGAAGAAGTTATCAATGATCACATTATCAAAGGATTGAGAGTGGGAACCAAACTTGTTTCTTTGTCTTGTCATTATCTAAGAGAAAGGAAATCCCTCGCCAAAAATTTACCTGAAACCATCCTTAGTTTTTGGCTTTCTGTAGGACACCTTTTATCAAACCAAAAAATCTACTCTATTCACAAGTCAATTCTAAATGGCATAAGCCAGAATATAAAATTCACCACATACGATTTCATGTTTGCTAGTTTTTTCTTTATTTGTGTTTTGAGGTGTGAGATTTTATTCTCCATTCTTATTTCCTTTCACACTTCATAATCATAGTTGGAGTATTCCAACTCTTTCTGAGTGTGTTAGGTCAATCATAGCCATACGTGTTTTTGGGTTGGTCTTTTATTTGATCTAAATTACCAAATTCACTTTTTCCCATCTTTTCACAAATTTCATAAAGAGTGGCATCACGGTCCAAAGAACCATCATCGATTTACTCATATGAACTTCATCGCTTTACGTGACCATTGTTGGTTTCCTATTGTTTTGGTAATTTTAACCAAAGTAGCTTTCATCACAATTATGTTCTTTTCTCGGGGTTTTCTTGTTACTTCACCATATCTTTGTGTCTTTGAAATCACTATCAAAGTCCATATTTTGTCCCATTTTCATCATTTGTTGCTATTTACAAATCTTTTTATTTTCCATAAGAATCGGTATCGCCCTCTAACTCGGAATTGGTTACTCCCTATCACTAACATCAATTACCCAACCGCTATCGCCATCGTGTTTTAATTTTTTAATTAAAACAATGACCATATTTCACCTTCTAAAACTATTTTCTCCATTCCTTTTGTTCTTCTGTGTCATCTACAGAGATCAAATTACCAGGTCTACTCTAACTCACATGGTTTTGACTCGTAGCCAAACCAACGCCCTCGTATTCCATGCTAGCCTTCAGCTGCTCCCACCTAGCCCATCGTCACCTTCCATCCTATCACCTATGGATCCCCACCTATTATCATCATTACTAGTGACGAGGAGTTCGCAAGACTCCTGGATCAAAACCCTGTTGCTCTACAATATTATTTAGCCCATTCATCCACTCAAGATTCATCAGGGAAGCTTGTATATGGCATACCTTTTTCCATTCCTCCTACCCTCACACCCACTTCTGCATCAACTAATAATAGCTCGACATTACCCTTTTCCACCTTATAACCTCGTGGTTTCCACATTTGACCCTATATCATCGATATATGTTGTACTTATGGAATCTATCATGCCTTTGACGTTAATTTCTCCCGTTGTATCAACCATTCTTTTATCAACCGCTTTGAGTGTAGGTCTATCTACACCTGCCACATCTCATATACCTATTGCATCTCAGCCACCCATGGTGTTGGCAACCCATAATCCCTTCCAAAACATTGTCCTCTCCATCCCGCAGTCTCTTCCTCCAATTACTACGAGGGTCGTTACATCCACTCCACCTACCTACACTTATCACCAACATCCCCCTTCCTCATCTATTACTTTTTCAGGATATTTCCACCTACATTTATTCCTCCCTCACAATTTTCATACTTGACACCACCCTATACTAGGATGCTGCCCATGTCATACCTTAATCATCTACCCCCTTATACTACAGAGGGTTCCTAGTCATCACAACCTACTAACGATCTTCTCAAAATGATGATGGAGAAGATACATACATTGGAAGCATCGGTCTCTCGGCTCATGTAATTTTTGACATATGATGAGATTTGTAATGAGCCTATTCACCCATCCATTCCGATTTGTCCATACCCTACGCATTGAGAAATGCCTAAATTCAACTAATTCAAAAACAAGAAGACCTACAACAACACTTATGGAATTTTGAATATGGGTATTATCTTAGCACATGATGACCCTTTGCTCTTGTGAACATTCCCAATGTCCTTGATAGGACCTATGTTGGATTGGTATAGTGGCCTACCTAGGCACTCCATTTACTCATTAAACCAAGTATCTCAAGCTTCCTAGACCACTTTTCTATCAATATCATCAAGAATGTCACAATGAATGACTTGTACTCAACACAACAATATGACGAATAATGTATCAAATATTTTTTCACTCGTTGGAAAATCCTAATCAACCAACTCACATTTCAACTGCCTCAAACTGAGTTGAGAGAATTTTTCACCAACGCTTGTGCTAGGCACATCTCACTGAATCTCCAAGTTTAAAACTTCCGCACATTTGATGAGGCATTCACTATGGCCTAAAACTTGAAATATCGAGCATCAAGAGAAGAAGATACAATTTCTTAACAAGAATGTTGCATTTAAATCCAACGATACCTCTTCTTTTATCAAACCACAAAATAATTACTCTAAAGCAAAAGGATCTACCCATGCGGTAGTTTTGAAAGTTGTTCCATCTCACCCATCCAACCAATCAAATCCTTCTTCCAACCTTTCTCATATTTAGGATTTTCAATTCAAGCGGGAGCAATGAGAATACACTCCCATAGGATAACCCTATTCTTCGGTTTTAGAAAAAAATTAAAATTCAGAACCATCACTCTTGCACCTATCAAACCACATACTGGTTTTGACCCTCTCATCCTATGTGTGTTATGTAAAAAGAAAATGATTACTACAACTATCATCGTGTTAAAGGTCATAATGACAGTAATTTTATAACTTTCAAAAATATTATCCAAGAAATGATAGATAATGGAGATATCGTCTTAGATAACCCTAACACACTAGCTAATTAGAACCTTCACATCTTCAAGAATCTATTCCCAAATCACACCCCATCGTCTACCAAAACTAGTGAACCTTCTACCAATGACAGTAATATTTGTGAGGTTCATGATATTTTTGACATCATACCGATCTTCCTCAATTTCCTCCTACTCCATCTATCGAGGAGATTCTTACATGAGATCCTTCATCCGTGGAGGAACATGTTTCATCTGCTCCTTTACTAACAAATGAGTCTCCCATATCTCCCCATTCACCCATGGAGGAGTCCACTGCACTCACAATGTATTTTCCCCACGCATCCTCAAACTCACGAACAACCTGTAATACTAAATCTCCAACGAAACCTTAGGTTGGTGAGATGTGTACCCTAAGGTGACCTCCATATTTTAAAGCAATTTGGCTCTACTCTAGTTTTAGGAGTATGTTTAGAAAAAACATGTAAAATCTGAAATAAAAGGGCGATGTGCCAAATTATGAAAAGAAATGACAAAATATCGAGATCTTTATCAGAATATTTGAAGGGCTAAAACATCACGATCTACGACTCTGATAACACAAAAATTGAGGGATTGAAACAAATAATAAAAAAATAAACAAAGAAATTCTAAGGGCGTGAAGCATGATGAATTTCGACTCATTTAATACTATCTTTCATAAGAGAAATGAAAGTTCAAAATATATGAAAATCCAATTTTCATAGAATAAGAACTCTTTATTCATAAAAAGGAGTACATAAGGCCCATAAAAGCACAGATTACACTTCTCTTCTATGACAAAGGCTTGCTAAGGCTAGATAAAACATACAAAATATCTTTCTTTTCCTCTTTTCTCTGGCTTAGAATTCTCTCTCTCTCCTTTTTTTACCTTGTATATCACCTCCTTTTATAGGAAACGTCTTTCCTCTGTCACTTTCAGCTACCACCCTTTTCCTTCAATTCTGATAAGGCCTTGACTTATCCTTTTGGCTCCTACCCCTAGTATTTTAAATGCAACCACCACTATCTTCCCTATTAATTCAAATATTTGACCTTCATGATTTTGGAATAAATATTTTGTCCCTTTATAGAAATCCGTGCATCTACTCTCTTCTCGGTATTTCCACTGAGTCCCTGTCTGATTAGACTCCTCATTTGGGCCACGTGGAGGGCTCACACTTTCTTTGGGCACTCCTTCCTTTTGGGCTATATCAAATATGCGTCGGAAAGACACGTGGAGTGTCTGTGTGAGTTTGAGAACCTTCTTGAATGTTTGAAGTTGGGGATGCGCTATGAGACATGTGGAGACCACACGAGCATTTCATACTTAGTCGTTACTAGCTTTTGATCAACCGAGGGCATCTAGAGTTTGGGGGAAAAATTCTTAACAAAGAGTCATAAAAAATAATATAATCAGTTTGGTGACTCACCAAGGGGCTCCATGCCTATCATGGAAGAATCTCGATATCCCATGCCTTCCCAAAATTTCAAAATTATAGCTAACCGTATGTCATTTAAAGCATTCGCAAGGAATCTTGATATCCGAGCCATTCTTCTTCTGTCGGGTAAGTCCTTCACTACAAGGCTTGAAAAGCTGATCAACTCAATTATCTCCTATGAGAGAAACCTTGAAGGCTCTGCATGACCACATGCAAGCAAAACTCTAGTTGTATGATAGGATTAATGATGGCCTCGACTTCAGTGACACTAGAATCTTCCTTCAAAGACTGGAAGATCATCTTGTCTTGGCGCTTAGCAATCAGAAGCTATTGAATTTGGTCTTTGGATAAGACCGTAGACTCATCTAGGAAGGGAGAGGGGAAACCAAGTTGTACTAATTCATTGATATTCTATTTTCTTTCCCTCATACCCTAGCGAAGCTATGCTAAGAGATTCTGACATTTGACAAGAAGTTTTTCACAACTTAGAATCTCATTGATCTTTTTCATTGTCAACCACCTGTTAGTGATTCCTGCATTCTGAAGAGAAAGATCTGAGGCATCGTAGATTTTTTGAATTAGGAGTTTTGACTCCTGGACCTTGGTAGATAGGGCATTGTTGATGGTAGAGACTGCACTTTCCACCCTAGAGCACAACTCTATGCATTTGATATAAATCGAGCATCGGGGCTAGATTTTTTGTGGTGGTGGCGATCCTGTCACAACAGGAGGCATATAGACCTTTTACTAATGATATAATTCCATATTTTTGAGATTTTGACCCAATTGGTCGGTCAAGTCCTTGACCATTTTATCAGAAGATTTTAACTTGGCCTAAAGGCCATCCTTTTTCCTATGAAAGTGAATTAACTAGGGCCTCAGTGGTGGTGAGCTTAGCTTCCAGAGATTTCACCTCTGCTTGAGAGGCTACGAGGGATTGCTTGGTCGATGTGTCCCTTAACTCCCTCTTGAGCTGGTCTACCTCCCTATCCTTGGCCTTAAGCTCAGCCATGCGGCCTCATTGTTGTAGCTTCTACCTTTTGGAGACTAGCCCGCACCTTTTAGCTGATTGCTGAGCTTAAATAGTCGGTAGTGACTACCACCGCCATTTCATTCATCAACTTGACTTTGTCTTGAGGCTGGAATTTAGTGAGGTCCACTGCGATAACACTAATGGAATAGTCATCATGGCACATTTTCTCATGGGCTTAGATACCTAGGGGACAAGGTGAGTAATGGTTAAGGAGCCCTATTGAGGATCATATAGAGATCGAACCTACTTGGTTGATTGAGCTACCATCTCCTTCTTTTTCTACTTTGATCTCCTTTGATCTCGGGTTGCCTTGGTGGCCTCTACTTGACTCCAAAACTTAGAAGGAGAAGAGACCATCCCTCCCGCAAATGGGAAACAGGTGGTAAACCATATGGAATGGTTACTAGTGATTGAGATACTACAGATACCAAGGCTGAAGAAGGGGGCATGATGATGTGAGGTGAGAAGCTAGGGATGGTAGTAGGGTATCGTGGAAGTAGAGGAGTGCCGATGGAGGAAGGGGCTGGGATGTAGTGATGGACTGAAGGATTGATTTTGAATGGGAAGGTGGAGGTGGAAGCATTTTAGAGAATGAAACTCAAGTGGTGGGTTTACAAGAATCGTGATTGATTTTAACTTCTTGCAGGCTAGGGATAGAGAGAGACTCTTCCTTCACTGTAGCTTTTGAGAGCTCGGGGGATGGAGAAATTTGAGAGTCTAGAAAGGAGAGGATGATGAAGGTACCTCAGGCATCCGTTGTTGTAGCTCGGAGGACCCCGTGGTTAACTTAAGAGGTTTCTTAGTAGTGAGGACAAGTATATCCTCACTGTCTGAATCAGATTCATGCTCTGCATCCCACTTTTCCTCCCATGGTTCATTAGTGGGAACTTCCTCAAATTTTGTGTGGTTTTGCTGATTTCTTGCATGTATTTCCAAAATCCCTCAATCTTCCTGGAATCCCATCCTTTTTTTTAAGGCTACTTTCAGTCCTTTCCCAATTGTTAGAGTAGGGTCAAATACTTTTTTCACCGGATGAAATGACTCCCAGTCCGGAGTGGGGATATAATGGAGTTGAAAAGATCTCAGGTGCTTCATCCTTGGGGCTTCACCGTGAATCAAAAAATGGTCTTGATTCATGCTTGCATAGGGGACTTTGATTTTATTTGTAGACAGGGTCTCAACTATTTTCCCATCCGGATCGAACCTCCATGCATCCTGGATCAAGGAAAAACCATAGGAGGCCAACTTCCAAAACAGACAATGGTCTCCTGCCTCTTGATTATAGTAATCCCTCCCCTACTAAAAGGGAGGTCATAGATTTCTTTCTTCTTTTTGGTCGATCCAACCTCTAGGTCTAGCATGATGAGCTTCGGGTGACCTCGAGACCTGCTAACCGAGGTGTGAGGATCCTCGGGAGCATGAAAGATTCACCTTTGAATCCATGAACTTGAATCATAGAATGACCTCTAGAAAAGAAGTAGTCAATGGGATGTAATGGGTTTGAGAAGATAGACCATGCATGTAGAGTCATTCATTTTATTATCAATCCCTTTAGGATCAAGCTCTAGCAAAAGAGGCTCCACAAAATCATTGAAAAACTCATAGACATCCGAAGAATGAGATAATACATGGGTCCACGCAGATGTCGGGATAATATTTGTGGAATTCACCTCCATATCCCACAGGGTCAGGGGCATGAATTGACCAAAATACTGAGCATTTTGGTACAAAATAAGGTGAAAAAGGAAAGACAAATACCTGAAGGTGGACGTCATTGAGAAATGCTTGAGTTGTTCAAATTGACCTGGTTATGACTTCCACAAATTCAAATTTATATATTTCTTTGTCTTTAATGGTCTTCATTCGGAATATAAATCACCATTTACTAGTTCCTCAATGTCTTTGTCGAGTCCTTCCCAAAAATAAAAGCCAACATAGAGCAGACATCTTGAGCATTAGGCTTGAGGACTTTAAAGGGATGGGGAAACCGGGAACCCTTGATGCGCTGGAGTCATACTGTCTCAACTCCTTGGTAATCATCAGGCCTTGTTTGACATTAGACCCATATGTTCTAGTAGCTTGGCTATATCATAGAAACTAGCTGAATGATCATAGTTCAGGGCTAACATGTCCTTGATGGCCTATGGTGTGATTGTAACAACTAAATTCTTGCCCTTGATGGTATGGTTTCGTGAGTTGAAAACTGCCATGCACATATTTGAATAAGCTCTAGGCATGGGTGTGTGAGGGGAACCATGTATTGGGAAAGAGTAGTGCTCTAGGTCCTAGCACCGAATGACTTTGAGTCTCCCAAGAGAGTTGAACCTAGCACATGCCGCTTCCCTCAAAGCCTTCAGGACCTTTTATTGAGACTAGGCTCAAATATATTGTTCAGGGTCGATGACCAGTGAAGGATCATTGTACCGAGACAATGAGTCTAGATATTTTATCTTTGGATGGTGTTGTCGAGGAGGGATGGGCTGTCTGTGTAGGATTTTGTTACCTAAGCAGAGCTAGAGGTGGTGCTGGCCATTTTTTCTGAATTTCTTCAAATGACTTTGGATCTTTTGGAAACTTTGATATTCACCGATAAAACTAAAATGCTTCAGAATGATCCTACAAACAGAGCTCAAAGGGCCTTTAATATCCATTGCAATCCTTAGGAGTAAAGGCTCATACATACCAGAGTCACTTCTCATAATGCTTCTTTTAAGTGAGAGACCCGAGGTGCCGAACTTGGTGCCTTTGATAGATTTTGCATTGATTGTGTATCTTTTATTTAGGAAAGAGATCTCTACCTTTGATGATGAATTTAATGTGAGAAGATGACAGGGGAAATTTCCTTGATATATCAAAAGTGACGTGGGAAAGGGGTGGTGAAGCACATGGAAAAAACATCAATGAAAGTGGAGACTCAAAACAAAACTAAAACTACAAAACAAGCAACAATATATACATATGATACAATTTAGAAGATATTTAAATGTAAGGCTTCAGATGGATCCCATTTACTGGGATCACCAAAGGATCTCTCACCATGGTTTCAAGCTCGAATGAGTTATGCTTTGCATGCACTGATTATGAATGGTCCAGTCCACAAGGGGTCAAACTTTCCATGATTCCGGGTTTAGCTGCTCTAGCATCCCACTTTAAAATGACAGTTTGATTTGGAAGTTAGGCTCGATGTCTTTTGATCGAACCATGTCTTAACTATTTGTTGGCGATTAATCATAGCCTCGTGGGTGAGTTCACACTTTTCTTGGAGTTCTACCAACTCGGTGAGCCTTACTGACATTGCTCCATTTTCTCTATCTCAAATCCTTTCAGCAGTTGTAATGTGGGAATCTCTAAAGAAATTGGCATCACAACACTTTTCCCATAGACCATTTCATATGGTGAATTTTTTAGGATCTACTTTGGGGTGATCTGATCAGCCCATAAGGCTATTTTAATATGCTCATGCCACAACCTTTTATGCTCATGTCCCATATTTTTAATGAGTCTTATTAGATTCTTATTTGTAGACTCCACTAGGCCATTCCCTTGGGGGTAATAGTTAGAGGATGTCTTCAAATATATCCCATTTTAACCGCAAAATAAGACACCTTAGCTCCCAGGAAAGCTTTAGCATTGTCGGATATAATGTGTGGGGGAACCAAAATGAGTAGTGATATCCCACAAGAGTCCTAGGATCACATCTTCAGTAGACTCCTTGAGTGGGACTGCCTCCATCCACCGGGTGAAATAATCTATTGCCATGAGAATCCATCGGTGTTCAAACTTGAAGTCAGATTAACCATTCTGATGAAATCAAGACCCCATTGTGTGAAAGGTTCCTCAATTAAAATGGGGTTAAGGGGAAATGTTGTGTTTTTGAAAACCCACATAAACTTGACAAACCTTACATTTGTTCATTTATGCCTGACTATCAATGAACAAGCTAGGCTAGAAGTATCCTACCTGTAAAATATTTATAGCAGTAGTTTGGGCTGAAAAATGACCACGCTCGAGTCTCCGTGATGCAACTCTCTTAAGACTCTTTTGGCCTCTTCATCTTCTAGGCATCTCAACATCAACCCATTAAAATTCCTCTTAAAAAGGAAGCCATTGATTATAGCGAAATGAGTTCCTTGTTGCCTGTAATACCTTCTCTTTTTCAAGGGGAGGCTGGCTAGGATACTCTCTAGTTTGAATAAAATGAATTTTTTAGAGACCCACCCCTGGGCCTATCCTCATGTAAGTACATTATCTTTTTCGACTCGTCAATTATTTGAGGATTGGTTCTGTGTCAAGTATTGACACAGTCCCCTACCTCTTACGAGATTTGTGGGCTTTATATCTATGTCATATTCCAGGATTTTGGTTATCCAATTTTCCCTTTTTTAGTTATCTCACCCTCCATTATATACTCTTTGATGTTGGGGTGAGCTACCATGATCAGAATTTTGTTGTGTGTGACCAAGTGTCTGAATTTCTTCAAACCTTTGACTATGGCATAGGCATGTCTTTCCACAAAATTGTACCTTATTTCATAGTCATGAAGCATTTTTGAAAAGAAGGCTATGGGGTGTTCCTCCCCTATCACTCTCCTCTTTGGGTTAACACAGATGTTATGCTATTTTCCCCCGTATACATACATGATGAAATATTTAGAGAAGTTGGGATTGTGGAGTATAGGGGCCAATGCAATGGCTTCTTTGATCATTTCAAAAGACCGCCGACCTTCCTTAGTCCATTTGAAAACTAGATCTTTCTTTAGCATGAGAGTAATGGGGTGGACGGTCCCCATAAAATCTGATATAAACCTATTGACAAAGTTGATCTTTCCTAAGAAGGATTGAACAACCTTCTTGTTGATTAGAAAGAGGCAGCTCCAAGATGGCCTTGACTCTCTTAGGATTGATGGAAACTCCTTCCTTTGACACCACATGTCCCAAGAGTTTTCCTTGGGAATTCCAAAAATACATTTCTTGGGATTCAAAGAGATCCCAAATTCTTGACACTTTTTAAACACATGATTCTAAAGCATCAAAATGTTCCTCCACCATTTTGGTAAACACGGTAAGATCATCAAGGTATATGAGGATTACCTTGTTTATCAATGCCCCAAATGTGGTGTCCATGGCTCTTTAGAAAGTAGCCCCTGCATTTGTGAGCCCAAAAGGCATCTTTGCATAAGTGAAAGTTCCCCATTTAGTTGTGAAAGTAGTTTTATGTTGATCCCTTTCGCGAGCCATATTTGGTTATAACCCGAAAATCCATCCAACAGGGAAAACATCTCGGATCCCACAACCATCTATAAAATCTATTGTTCCATAGAGGGTAGGGGATAATGGTCTTTTAGAGAGGCTCTATTTAGATCCCTGAAATCTATGCAGAGTCAGATTTCACCATTTTCTTTCTTACTGGAACCAGGTTGGAGACCCAGGTCATATGCTTGATTGGAAAAATGATGCGAGCTTCCAACAATTTTCTCAATTCTTGGCCATGAGGGCCTCCACCTTGGGATTCATAGGTCTCTATTTCTATCACGCACAGGCTTAGCCCCTTCCTCTAGATCAATGGTATGCTGGATAATATCTTTATCATAGCCATGAAGATCATCATATGTCAGCCAGCCATCACCTTGTCATACTTGTGACACAAAGCCACAAGTCGGTCTCTATCCTTTTGGTTTACTGACTTGCCAACTTTTAGTCACTTGTCCCTGGCTATTTCCAGCTCTACATAATCCTCTTTTACTGCTTCAAACCTCCTTCGATCTGGGCTAGCATCATCTGAGTCAAAAAGGTTTTCAAGCATAATTAGTCCTCTTGGGAGCTTGTTTTCTTTAACTGTATTACCTGGTCTCCATATGCTTCTTCAACTTTGGACTGGAGTCGATTCATGAAAACTCGATCAGATTATTGAAGGAAATGTATGACTTGTTGGTCATTATCAAACACCTACCAATGATGGAGGTTGTCAGGGATCGAGGGGTGAATGATTACCTTTATGGAGTCTTTATTTTCTAGAAGGTCTGGGTGGGTCAAATTGAGACCCAATGGTAGCCATTCTATCAGCCTCTGCATTCTGCTCACGGGGGACTACCTTAATGTTGAAAGCTTCAAAATCGTCTATTAGATCCTAGACCCAATGCCGGTAGGATCTCATCCTTGGGTTCTTGGTGGTGGTGGTATTCCTCACTTGTGTGACCACTAATTCTAAGTCACCGAATACCCTTAGCTTCTTGATACCTTCCTTGGGAGGTGCATAGACCGTATACCAAGGCCTCGTATTCCACTTCATTACTAGTACATGAGAACTAGAAATGTACTGAGAGAATCTTCCTTTTAGTTGGAGAGGTGAGGAAAACTCGGCTCTGAGCCATTCTTACTTCTAGCCCCATCAAAATATAAGCTCCATATTGGAGAGTCACTAGGAGAGTTTATCCCTAGTGTCACCCTCACTTTTTACCCTTGGGATTGTGGGGTTTTTGTCAGAAATGACGTAAGTGCCCAGGCTAGTTGAATCAAAGTTTCCAAATGGATCTCCAGGGGAAGATTAGATAGATGGTCCCCCTCTTGGGGTTCTTTCCACCCTCTATATATAGCTCTTCTTCTCTTGTGATCATAGCATGGGAGGCCTTGAAACTAGAAGGTACTTGAGTGGTTGTTATATGTTCCTCAGAGAGTGGTTTAGACAAGACCTTCATCTTGGATCCATATTTGGTGCGTAAGATTAAGTGGGACCAATCCAAAGACATGTACCAACCAATTTTAGCTATGAAGTCTCGGAGAGGCAGAGCCCAAAAATTGGTGGGACATTAACCACCATGATATCTTGGTGAAAATAGTTATATTTGGATAGGAATAGAGTTGCAATGGAAGCCCCTTGATAATTCCTATGGTTGGCACAACTTCCTCATCTAGCTACATAACCCCCTTCTTCAAGGGTTCATACTGGACCCCTAAAGCATCTGCTATTGCCTGAGGCATGACAGTAGTGCTTGCGCTAGAATCTATCATGGAATTGTGTAGTAATTTTTTCCCTATAATAAGAGTAAAAAAGAATGGGTTGGGCCTTGGTTTACTCACTTCTTCCTTTTGATTTAGCAATATGGCTTCTGAAGGTGCACCGTGCATCTTTGACTTGTTCCTTCATGGGACCTACCATGGTCGCATCCTCCTCTAATCTTAATGCCCCTTGGAGCAACTCCTTCTGCTTGGGAATGCTTAAGAGATCCCATAAGGATGCATTGGTGGTGCCTTTTTCAATTGTTGGAATACGTTGATGGGTCCAACCAGCAATGGTTTAAGAGGTGGTTGATGCTTCATTCTCTCCTTCTCAAGGTGATGGATCTCTTTTTCTGTATAATTGGTTGGGAACTTCTTTCACTTTTGGCAATGACATACTTATAATAGTTGGAGACTCTTTGTACACTTTGTCGACCAAACCGGAAGATGGTGTGTCTACTTCAATGATCCTTTTCTTGAAATGAGTATTGTAGTTGAAACTACACAAGTTTTGAAACAGATACCTCATTTATATAAATGAACTCATCCCCCTCTACCCAGGAGAAAAGGGCATGCTTTGGCATAATCTCGGCCTCTTGTTCTAAAGACATTCCTTGCATTTGGGTGGTGAAAGCAACACTTTGGGCTCCCTCAGATTGATGAGGTCCAACCGCGCATGCATCATAACCCTCCCTTGCTCATTTCTTGGCTATCCTTAGTTGCAAATTCCCTTGAGGATAGTCTTTTGGCATATGAGGATTATTGCAAGGGAAACACTAGGCATTGGGTTCCTGGCTAGATGATTTTTTCAGGGGGAGAGCTCTCTACTGCTATTTGGGGGAGTGGTTGAAGTGGTGTGGGTATAGGAACTATTTGATTTGATGGCTGAGTGGTTGGTGGCCTCTGAGCATTTGGTATGTAGATGGGTAAGCGGGTCGGCTACTTTGGACATTCTGATAATTTTTCTTTGGATAAGTGGCCTGATTTCTCTTAAGGTTTACTATCTCGTTTGAGAGGCCTCTCAGGATGTTTCTCATCTCGTCCATCTCAGGGAACGAAGATGAGGGTAGGGTGGGAAGCGAGGCCGTGGTTTGGGGGGTAATTTATATAGAGCAAGGCTTGAGGCTGAACTCTAGGCTTGTAACTATGGAGAGGGGCTATCCCGAGATTTATGGGCAAAAGAGTTCTGGGAGGGAGCTTCCTGCATCTATTAGGTTGTTCTTAGCTTGGACCACAAGGCTATAGGATTGTGGAAAAGAATCCCCTCCTAATGATTGAATCATTACTGAAATATCTGAATTTAAGGCTTTTAAGTAGAAAACAATAGCCATACCTGTAGGTGGTCTAGCCAAGACGGAATCCTTTGCCAAGTTTTGTGGAACCGGGTATTGAAATCATCATCAACTCTTGACTCTTTTTGATACCAATTAATTGTTGTAGGAGTGATGATCGGTCTCCTTTCTCAGAACCTTGCCACAAATGGTGTCCCTAACTGGTCCCAAGTACCGATAGTGTTAGGGGTCAAAGCTCGGTACCATTCTAGGGCCTTCCCTTTGAAAGAGGTGGCCAATAATCGTAAGGTGACATCCTAATCCCTTATATAATGTACCACACATATCTCTGCTACGTCTTGGAGATGTTCCTCGGGGGTTTTGAAATCTTCACCATTGAATTTGGGCAATGCTTTCAATGCATTGGCTAGAATAGGATTCCATACTACCGGGGTGTGGGAAAAATGAGTGGGCTTCCTTGATCCCATGAAACAAATGGTCTCGGTAATGGAGGCTGAAGGTGCACCATAGTGATAGGCCTAAGGGTCCTTGTTGACTGAGTGAAGGGCCTACCTAGTGGAGGGGTTGAGAGAGTCTAGTCCAGGGGGATAGAGACCTTTGAACCTATCTTCCTCTTTTATGTCGTGGAGGGGATAGCTGTAAATATTCGATGAGACCCTCTTCCCTCACTTTTGATCTCATTCGCATTCATTGATAAATCTTGGGTGATGCTTTAACCTATAGGAAAGTTAATGTCCCAACGGGCATGCCAGGAAAATTGTTGACAATTTTCTTTAAGTGAACCATTAGAGTCGTAGGAAACCTTAGGTTGGTGAGACATGCCCCTAAGGTGACCTCTAGATTTTAAAGAAGCTGGCTCTTCTCTAGTTTTTAGGAGTAGGTTTAGAAAAAAATGTGTAAACTACTGAAATAAAAGGGCGATGCACCAAATTTTGAAAATAAATGACAAAATATATGAGATCTTTATCAAGAATAGTTGAAGGGATAAAACAACATGATCTACCACTCTGATAACACAAAAATTGAGGAACTAAAATAAATAATAATAAAATGAAACAAATAAATTCTAAGGGCATTAAGCATGATGAATTTCCCGACTCATTTAGTACTATCTTTCATAAGAGAAATGAAAGTTCAGAATATATGAAAATCTAATTTGCACAGAATAAGAACTCTTTATTCATATAAAAGGAGTACATAAGGCCCATAAAAGCACAGATTACACTTCTCTTCTATGACAGAGGCTTGTTAAGGCTAGATAAAACATACAGAACTCTCTTTCTTTTCCTCTTTTCTCTAGCTCATAATCTCCTCTCCCTTTTTTTCTTGTATATCACCTCCTTTTATAGGAAACATCTTTCCTCTGTCACTTTCAGCTACCACCCTTTTCCTTCAATTCTGATAAGGCCTTGCACTTATCCTTCTGGATCCTTCCCCTAGTATTTTAAATGTAATTCCACCACTATCTTCCCTATTAATTCAAGATATTTGACCTTCATGATTTTGGAATAAATATTTTATCCCTTTATAGAAATCCACGTATCCTGCTAATACTTCCACGATCTATCCAAAGGTGTTTTAGATAACCAAACCCATCATTCCCATGCTAGTTGTAGCAACCTCTTCTTCATCACCCTCACCCACACCTAAACCTTTACTATTGATTGAACTTTTGCCAATGCCTAAAGCCTTACCTATATCTATATCTTCCTCCACATCCAACCCCATTACAAAATTGGGTGTCAAGTCGACATCAAGCCTAGTCCATCACCCTATCAAACTTGATTTAGCCACATCCTTACAAGCTAGTGAAAAGACTATTCTCCCATTTAAGAGGAATACCCAACCTCTTAGGCTTCATACACTAACTTTGCCTACTACCCTCTCGTCACCTTCACCACTTTTCCAAACAACCTAATACCCCATGTAAACTAAAAGCCCAACACCCAACATCCTCGTCATGATCCTATATTACACCCAAATTACCTATGTAGCTTACGCCTTCACCGTCACCTGCATCCTTTCTACCACCTATACCTACACCACTTCCAAGATCCTCATCATTACCTATGATATTCCCTTCTCTTCAACCAGTACCTTCCACCTTACCTCTTCCCATAGCCTTCACCACACCTCCATTATCACCTTGGCTAACCCATCCCCTTCCGCCATCTTCCTTCCCTTCTATATCACACACTTCTCCTTCACCTTTACCCAAGAAGGTACAACCAAAGTCCAAAAATCCACTCCCAAAAAGAGGTAGTTAAACCTACAACACCTTCAACTGCTAGTTCATCTGCCATATATTTACCCAAAAAGGTGAAATCCAAACCCAAAACCATACTACCTACTAAAAAGGTGGTCAGAATGAATCAACCTCTGATTCCATCACATGTGGCACCTTTCCCACAAAAATCACCCACATTTCCATCTAGATCCACACTTACTTTGCATTATGATCCATTGTGGTCTTACACCAACATCTTAGTTAAGCTTTTGGAAAATTTTGTTATCACATTACCACAACTTAGACCTTACATGCCCCACTCAAACCTAAACTAGAGGGGTTTGACAATACAAAAATTTGTGCTTACCATCCTGTGCCAAGGAACGATGTGGAAAAATTGTAATGCTCTTAAGAATGTTCTTCTCCAACTAAGCCCTCCTAAAGAAAACTTTGACAATGATGATATTTTAAATGAGGACCCTATTCCACCTCCATCTATCACCACACCTCCTCATCCTATACCCATTCAAAAACATTCATCTCCACCCCCACAACAATTTTAACCCCTCCAACATTTGAGATCAATATGGTCTCGTATAAAAGAGCTAGCCAAACCTCCACCAAAATGCCAATGTGGTGCATTCTTTTCATAAAACAAGTATATGCCCTTACCATATTTTTACCCGTCCTTTCGCTACACCTATCACGAATCACTTGCTCCTTTACCACATATTAATATGGTTAACATTGCCTCTCATGCCCAAAGAGACAAAGGAAAGGATAAAGCAACCATGGTGAAATAGGAATTCCTAAATGTAGGTAGCAATGGACTATACCTATGCAGAAAATCATCATGTAACAAAAGAGGAGAAAATTAAATGGGGAAAATTTGCTCCCAATTGGCTTGGACCCTATATCGTTATTCATACATATGGATCAGGTGCTTATCATTTTTCTTCATATAAAGGTAAACCCAAACCCGAGCCCTCAATTTCTTGCATCTTTGACAATTCTATTGTTGAATCAAGTCCTAGATCACCTTATGTCTAGTAAGTGCTTATCCCTTGAGCACCATTCACCTTCCACTTACCTATTTTAAGGATCAATGACTAAGCAAGAATCATGTGGATTACCTATCACATTTCAACCTTATCTTAAATATGAGCACCACGGTTCTACTCATGGCATGATTCTCATGGATACTTTTCATCCTTTTAAGGATGGAATCCCATGGTCATTCATTACTTAAAACCTCTCTTTCATAAGCTAACCCTTGTGTGCTATGGTTTTGTCTTCATAAAAGAATCCTATCCTTCTCTATAGTCTTTTCCATGACCTAAACATCCAAAAAATAATTCAAAAGGAATATATGAGACTTTCAAATTCAAAACTCCTTAAGTCAAACTTCACACAAAAAGATGACCCTCTCAAAAAGGCATCTCATATTTCTATCTTGTTGCTTATAAATAGATTATTCCCTTGGAGGATAGCTATAAAAAGCTAGCCATATTGTACATAGTCTATCGTAAAAATAAGACTATTCTTGGAAAAATAAAATAAACATATTCTGAAGATTCCCGCATTGATTAGCTTCATGAAGACCTCAAGGAGATATTCTATTCATCCCACATTGATCAATCTATAAAGTAAAAGAAAAAAGAAAAAGATGACTTTTTTGTCACAGAATTTCCTATTTTGATCTTGGGTCTCTTTTAAAGAGGCATGCTGTCTCACACCAGGTTATGCTCAACCAACTTCATTCACCTCACCACCTTGCCTTTCTAACCTTCCACCTACTTAAGGGATGTGCTGCAAATGTGACATTTCATGATTATGTGACCTTCTTCATCCTTAGAATAGTCAATCATGCAACACCTTTAGGGTTTTATGTTCATACGCCATCTTTGGTATGATAGACTCGTAATGGTTCTTATCAATTAGGAAAATATTTTGTCTCCTCTTACCATTCACCTCTTTTCTTACTTATTGATTCTCCTACACAGGACCAAACCATCACCACCTACATTTAGGAATTCCTCTTTCACCAAAATCACCCATGCCTATTTAACCTAAATTCAACCATGCCTAAATGACCTAAACTCAACCATGCCTATGACCTAAACTCAACCATGCCTATGACCTAAACTCAACCATGCCTAAATGACCTAAAATCTACCATGTCTAAATGACCTAAACTCAAACATGCCTGAATGACCTACAATCAATCATGCCTAAAACCAACCAACCCATTCCTCTGCCTCATCATATTCTTTCCTAGCTTATGGGAGAACTACATCGGCTTAAGGCCCCTTTTTCGCCGAGGCTATGTAGGCAACACTGCGCAAGGGCATGGGGCTCTTAGATGTTAGCTCGGCCACTCTATCCCATAACCAATTTTCCCCTTTGTATTCACATTCTACCTTAGTTTCCATTTTACTCAAAACTTGGAAATTAAAAAATAAAAAAATATACATATTTACCATTTTATAACATCACCATATCATACATCAATCATTTCACATTTCCATGATATAAAATATTTGGAAATTTACACCACAACATACATATACATCATCATTTATTTTCCATAATAACAATAACTTGGAAATTAAATCAAACACAAAACCATGACCAAATCATGCCTATACATGACTCGCCATGCCTAAACTTGACTCCATCATGCCTAAATCACCTAAACCCCACCATGCCTATACCTAACTCCACCATGCCTAACTCACCTAAACTCAACCATGCCTAACTCACCTAAACTCAACCATGCCTAAATGACCTAGACTCCACCATGCCTAACTCACCTAGACTCCACCATGATCTACATACCCGATCTAAATCGCCTTTTGTGAGATTTGAATTTGTGTAATCATTATACCTTTCGGTGATGTTACCCGTGTTGTTTAGCATAATGACATTACCTTTCCTAATGACGTGATGTTTATCTCGACCATACCTTTGGTGCCAAGTAACAAATCCTATTACTCTTTCCTACACCGGACCTCATTGTGCTTCATGACCATATCCTATACCTTGGATACCTGAATCAATTCAAGCTCATTTGGATAAACCTATTGCCCTTTTGTTAATGTAGAGTTTACAAGATCTTTCTCCAGGTACCGTATCACAATCTATACGTGTGCATGCATTCGATTGCCATTACCCATTACCTAATATGACCATTACCCGTTACCCATTATAACCATTAACCATTACCCAAAATGACCATAACCTTACCTAATGACCCTCACTTTCATCAATCACCTATTTATCAAACCACTCCCCGACTACTTTTCCTACCTCATCGGTTTGTGGTTTGATGGGGATCACCTTCAACCCTACTTAAGGCAACCTAATCTTGGTTTATACCGGGACATCAACTCCTGCTTTTGTCAACATCGCTTACCAATAAAATCTACACAACAAAAATGGGAAAATGTAGACACCATATTTTTGTCACACTTCCTGGTCCTGCTTCAATCAATTAACGCAATATATTTAAACACATCATGAGCCCTTCATCCCATATTAATATTCATACTCACATTATTAATTAATTTAATTCTTGTAATTGAGTTAATTTCATCCTCACACCTCCACCTCATCATTACACCTCACCCTAGACCCATTCGGCAGGACATTTAACTCACAATGACCGAGTCATCACTCCCAATGCTGAGTCACCACTTAACCTAACTAACTAAGAATTCTTCCTAAAACTTAATTGGACTTCTTCTATGACCTTCCTACCTTATCTCACGTGAACTCCACTTCCCTAAGTGGACTCAATCAAAATCATGCCAAAAATAGTAAAGATCTACCTATTTTTGGTAAACCTAGACTTTCTTGCCCTAACCGACGTTGGTTATCCCTCAACCGATGCTGGTCACCTTAACTATCATTAGTTACCTTATATACACTTTCATAATTCTTTACCGGGTTGGTCATTTTTCAGTTGGGAGAGTTCTATTGCATTTAAACATGAATCAGAGACTTCTTAGCATCCAAATGATGAGATATAATCAACCATAGGCCCAAGTAAGCACTTGATGCTCGTCCCAAGGCATTAGAATATGCATGGGAACACTCACGGGAAGTATTGTCACTTAAACTAACCACAAACATTCTTCATAGATCGAATATTGCCTTCCTTCACCTACAAGACTTACAAATGCAAGTAAGTATACTTGATTTTCATCATTCTGTACTTCCTTATAGTGTAGATTCATTTTATTTTGGTATTACATATTATTCCTTCCTCGCATTCCTTTATCCACACCTTCTTATCAATCTACCCATCCAACCACCCTCGCCTTCTCGGCTCTCTCGTACCTGACCTCTATGCATTCTTGAGTCTTCTTGGCATTATTACGAACATAGCCATTTACCCTTCATTCTCTGTGCAATAATAGAGAAGTCCAAAACTACTTTTATTTAATTTCCACCAAATTGCCCCTATGACACCGATCACCTTAACCTTCGTCTATCTCCCCTCTTTAATGGCGTACCACTTTGTGTTTTTGCTAACCTTCACCAAACTACCTCTAACATCACCTAAATTCCACCCGCACCTTACCAAATACCTCTCGTGACCTTACATAACACTCTTGTGACTGCTCCAACCAAAACATACCTTTCCTGATGCTAGATTAGTTTAGATTTCAATACCTTGCTTAATATAGTTTGTTAGTAACATTTTGAGATACCTAAATCAAAGTGTTAGCAATAGGACCTTTATTTCTTGCATTTACTTTCATTAAGTTGATAAAAACAGAGGATTGACAACCATTCGAGGAAGCATCACGCTTCCTAGATCTAGTCTCGTTAGGTAGTCCTCGATCTCTTGCTATTTAATATCATTTGGTGGTCTTGTTTTGTATCTACAGGTAGTCCTTCCTGACATAAAAAGGAGTTCTCTACAAGCAGCTTGGATAAAATTAGTAACGCGTGCACTCAACCTTCAACCAATATAATCACGGGTACTCCTCTTTGACATTTTACGCTATCTATTTTATCAAGAACAATTTGGTGAAACACCTACAAGCATTATGAAGTAAATAGTGAGCCAAACACAACAACCTAAAGTTATTATTGAGTCAACAAAAAAACTCGATAATTTCTTTATTATTCTCTAAACATAAGTTTCCTCCCGTTGACTTAATTGTTCCCTTCCATTGTTAAAGATGGTTCATGATTTAATATTAATATTTTTAGGCCCTAGGTATATATGATTTGTTGAGTTGATATTGTTGTTTAGTTTAATTTGTACAACTAATACATAAATTTATAGTGTTGATTATTTGATGATGACATAGAAATTTTTATTGTTTTCCAATTCATGAGAGATGTCAAAAAGTAGACTATTTTATAAGATCTGAAAATCCCGGTGTTTATCAAAACAAAGAAACATACTGTCATATTTTAACAATGTGTGCGGGTCAAAAGATTGCTCTAAGACATTAGGTATTGCACCATTTATTGATGGAAAAGAAAATATTTTACAAAAAGGTTGTAATGAGATGCATAATACCGTAAAAGGAGTCTCATAATGGAGAAAATAACAATATTAATAAACCCACCTTAATAAATAATCTAGAACATGAACATACTATAAGGGAGGGAAAATAAAAGCAAAATTAAAAAAAATAAAAATGATTAGTGGGATCTATGAAGAAATATCTAGATTGATTGGGTGTTACAATACCCATTCATGAACCCATGGAGAATAAAAACAAAGATGACGTAGGTGTAATGTTTACATTTGGAAATATGATTGGGACAATAAATTGCGGGTAAAAGTTGACCCCATAGAACAATATGTTGGAAAATTTTATGGAAATTGAATCATAGATAGAGAGGAAGTAAAAAGATATGACGGAAAAAAAAATGTCTTCGTGTGAAGTATGCCTTCGAATATGATGAGTATGTATTACAAAAATTGCATAAAGTTTTGTGCATATTAGACGTACAATCCAATCTCTAGTGTGAAAGATGATGGAAGCAACACATATTGCAATTTAATATGTTAGTTAAGTGTTGCTTTTTGTCTTTTGACTAAAGGGAGTCCTATGGTAGAATTCCTAGAATTAAAATATCTTTCCTCTCCTATAAGAGTTCCTACCTTTCTCAACACATTAATAAACAAGTTGTTCATGTTGAGGTGTAAAAATAACATTAATTGGAAAAAACTATACAATCAACATTTGTTGCGTTAGCTTTAAAAGAAGTTAGATTTTTATAATTTGGTATGTATGCATTTGTATATTATAGAATATCATGTTCACTATCGAGAATATGTCATCTTAGAATCTATTTGAAATGGTTAATAAATAGTTGAAGGAAATTGAACGTGTGGATGATTAAATTTTTATTAGTTGATGTGCGTATAAATTATCTTTGTGTAAAAATAGAAACTTCTTATTTGCAATTCATAATTTTCATTAACTATATGGCCCATGGAATGACTTTAAAATGAAATATTATGAGCCAATTTTTTACTTGTGGAATCTTGAAACAATTGGTTGAAGCTATAACTACATAAAACAATATTATTAAGGATATGGATACATGATCGATCTCCTTGCATGGGCAAACAGAAATAGTTTTTACAGAATATATATCCTTTATTGGATTAATATATAAACATCAGGAATAGTAAAAGCCTCTTGTATATAGGTTATGTGAATAGAGACACCTCTAAGTTTATCCGGTATTCTTTATGTGCTAAAAGAAATGAACATTCATGTTGAAAAAAATACATGAAAACAATATTTATATTTTTAATATAAAAACCTACTTTAAATAATTTTCGTGACCCATATATATAACTATCAGACTAGTCATTCAAAAGTCTTAAATTTCATATTATGCACTTATTGACAAATGCGGGTAGAACTTGTATTTTTAATAATTTAATGCAAGTGGAGAATAATATTTCTTTGTGTGCAGATATGAGATACTAGCTCTCTATATTTATAGGGTCAAGATGTGTGGGCACAGTTCCAAACAATTACACGTTACAATATACAATTAAATATTTTGACAATATTGTTAAATCCGTAATTGCCACCTTAAAGGATATCGTCTGATCTCCTTCGTTAGAGGTTAAAGAGTGATTCCCTTGAGATGAATTAGAAGTCTTGTGTAAACAATCATCAACTATTTTATTCTAGTAACACGATAAAAATGTTGATCAAATAGTTGAGTACAATTTTTTGATTAAATAAACATTATAGAAAATAAATTATAGATAAATCAAATATCACAAATCAATAAGCCCGTTTGGTTATTGAGTATGATGCTAATATCAGCACCTATTTCATTACATTTAAAATTCCCTTCACCCCATTATATTAATTTAATTACTCTAATTAAATTAATTCATTATCCTCACTATATTTATTATTTAAATATCTTATTTAAATAATATCCACACATATAGTTCACTTAGACACCTCACCAAGCCAACTCAACCTAAGACCTATTCTTAGCAAGTTGTCATAACTAACTAAGACTTACCCAAACCCTAAAAATCAATGCCTACATTCCCTCTAACCACATTCCCGCATGCTCACAAGAAGCTCCTAGTCTAATCCATGGGATAATGACATGAGATCCAAGGAAATCAAGAGGATCTCCCTAGTTTAGTAAACCTAGGAAATCCCACCTTGACCGACATCGGTTACCCCTAACCATCACCGGTTAAGCGACCACCGTTCGGTTACCCTTTTAACCCCTAAACTACCTTATTCTCAAGGTTGGAAAACATTGGGAGAAGGTTGATGAGCAAGAACACATCTCAGAGAGATAACACATCTTCAGAGAGAAAATTCTAGTGAAAACCCACATGCAAGGAAGGAGATTGAGCATCTTCTCCTGCACAACCATCCCAACCATGATCTGATCTATCCAAGCAAAGAGGAGTGTACATGCAGCCCATGCAGAATATTTTTTTAGTTGGTGATCACTTGCAACCTTCAAACCCTCATCAACACCTCCATCCCTCACACACAGGCATTCAGAGATGGAATCCAAGTAAGTATAACATCATACTTTCTTGGTTTATTTCATTTTATCATCATTTTATCATCCATTGTTTATCTTTCCCCCTATTGACCTTCTCCAACATTTTCACCTCCATATACCCATTAAAACCTCGCCAAATCCTACTCCAGTCACCCAATACCTCATCTCGACCCACCAAAGTCCTTTGTGCAATCACAAAGGAGACCACAACTTGTTCTGTGATATTTTCCAGATCTCACAATAATCGCACCGGTTACACCTAACCATCGTTGGTCACCCCTGACCGACACCGGTCTCTGTATTTTCCACACAACCTAGAACAAAGACCTACCCACCAAATTTCATCTCACCCTCATTCACCTGTGATCTACCCGAGACCTCTATCAAACCCGCAGACCCATAACCAATCATTTGACCTTTGGATTCTATTCTAGCTTAGCCTGTTAGATTAGATCTATTTCTTATTGTGTTTTTAAGTGAGATACCTAAATCATTTCAAAATAACAATAGGATTTACTTTGTTTACAACATTAAATTGTTTAAAATAGTGGACTGATAGCCATCATCTAGAAGTATCACACTTCCCGGATCTAGCATACGCTAGGTAGTTCACTGCCCATATTGTTTAATTCCTTCTGGTGGTCTTGTTTTCATTACATGTAGTTCCTCCTAGCCAAAAGGAAGCTCTCACGATCAGCTTGTGGATCGAAGTCATACATGTGCAACAACCCATCAACCAACATTTGAACAGGTATTCCTCCTATGCCCGTTACCCTATCTATTTCATCAACACTTCAAAGAAACGATCTAAGAATCAGGTGAAACATTTTGGCACTCGGTGGGACCCATCCGGGGTTCCTTGCATTTCATTCATTCCTAGAAAAAAATTGTGTGTTTGTTTCCTTTCGAAAAGTGTACACACTAATTTTCTTCCTGGTAATCCACCTCTTCTTTCTATTTGCTCTAAAGGAAACTTTTTCTTTTGGTGTAATTAAAAAGAACCATTTCTTCATGTTTTTTGCATCAGTAGTGAAAGAGCATCCCTCTTCCTCTTCATCTTATTATGTCATCCAATTTCACATTTTTGATTTGGGTTTAAAAATAAGTGCATTCCATTCTGATTTATTGCATTAGCTCACATTAATTGAGGGCAACCTATATGCTGGAAGTCATGCCCAGCTGATGGTTGACAAATGAATCATAGAAAAGCACTTCTATCCTTTTCTCTTTCTCTGAGTCTTACCAAACCACACAAAAATTCAAAATACATACATTCTTAAACAACATCCTACCTAGAAGAAGTTGTAGGTGATCACACGATCATGACACAAAGTGGGCACCCAACTCGCTGCTCTGTCGAGTCATACTTTAGAGTGAAGCCCGCCCCACCATAACATACCTAAAACCTCACCTTTTAGATCTCCTTCTTTGTAGGAAGCCATCCTCACCAAAAACTCTATTTCACAATTCATGTGTCAGTCCCTAAATAGCATAAGCTAAACAAACATAATAGAAAAGGCACTCCTAGGATCACATTTTCTTAGTGTTTTTGCTTGGCTTGCATTTTGAGGTGAGAGATCACGTTCATCACTTTTTTTTTTTTGTTCATCCTTGCATGCTCCTCATCACAGCTGGTGTATTCCAGCTTCACCTGAGTGTGCCTAGGCCATATCATCATCATTCTTAGAATTCTGGGTCTGATTCTACATCAGATTTTAATTCACAACCACTTTCTTTCATCATTGTTTCAATTTCACAATAATCATCATCGGTTACCTCTGACCACCATCGGTTATACCCAACCGACATCGGTTCCAGGTCCTTTTGCTAACCTACTCAAAAGGACATTTTACTTCACTTTCTTCCACTTTTCATAGCCCTCACACTATGTCATTATTCCCATTGACATTTTAAACATCTCAGATTTGGCATACCTATCAGATTTTACCTTCTGCCTCATTGTTTACTCACTGTCATTTTCTACAGTAACTAGTAGTGGTTACCCCTCACCGGCATCGGTTTTCCCTAACTAGCATCGGTTAGCCTATTTCACATTCCAGCCACCATTTGGTACTTAATCACTTTTTGTCACCAGATTCACCTATTCCTGTTTCTCTGTGTCATTTACAGAGAAGCAAGCCCTACTTGATCAATATTGGTTCACATGGTGCTGACTCAAAGACAAGCAAAGCACCCTCGTATTTCATGCCAGTTGTCAACCACTCCCACCTAGTCCTTCACCACCTTCCTATTTTATCACCAGCCATGGATCCCATCCAGCCTATTACTATCGCTACCGAGAGATGAGGAGTTCACATGACTCCTTGACCAAAACCCTGCCACCTTGCAGTTTTACCTTTCCCACTCATCCACTCGAGATGCCTCGGGTCAGTTGATATGGCATGCCCGTATCTATCCCCCGACTCTCGTGCACCCACTCCCGCATCGCCCCATCTAGCTCCGTGCTGCCCACATCCACCTTACCCCTAGTCATTTCATAGTTAGGTCCTATACCCGCTATATGACTATGCCACATCTCTATTACCTCTGTGGCACCCATTACATCCACCATACCCTCGACAACTACCCCAAACACAACCTCATCCACCCCTAATGTCTCACACATACCGTAGCTACATTACCACCTCCAAGTGTGGTGACCCCTACCCCATTTCAGAACGTGGTTCTTTCCATTCCACAATCATTAGCCCCTATTGCCACTAGGGTTACCATGACCCTTCCACCCCCATATACATACTACCAACAACCTCCTGTTTCATCCATTATTCATTGGGTATGTACCCCCTATTTCACTACCTTCTTCTCCACCACCCTACATGGCAGCCCCATACACTGGAGTGCCACCCCATTATATGCCCAAAACCAACCTTCTCATGCTACGGGAGGCATCCAATCATCACAACCCACCAATGACCTAATTAAATTGATGTTGGACAAGATGCAAGACATTGGAGGCATCGGTTTCAGCTCCCACAACACTCTCACCTATGATGAGATTTGCAACGAGCCTATTCACCCATCCATTCCTATCCATTCATACCTGTGCATTGGGAAATGCCTAAATTCAATCATTTCAATAGCAAAGAAGACCCACAACATTTTTGTGGTCATTCAAACATGGGTGTTATCTGATCACTCATGATGATGCCTTGCTTTTGAGAACCTTTCCCATGTCCCTCACTGGACCTGCATTAGATTGGTATAGTGGGTTACCTAAACACTCTATATTCTCATTCAATCAGGTAGCCCAAGCCTTCTTGGATCATTTCTCTATCAATATCGTCAAGAAGGTTACCATGACCGATCTATATTCCACACATCAGTATGAGGATGAATCTATCACAGATTTTTTTCACTCGTTGGCATGCACTGATCAATCAACTTACCTTCCAACTACCACAAACTGAACTCATCGAGCTCTTCACATGGGCTTGCGCTAGACATATCTCCCCGACCTTGCAGGTCCAAACCTTCCGAACATTTGATGAGGCATTCACTATGGCACATGAAAGTTAGAGATTCGGGCCATCGAAGAGAAGAAAATCCAATTACGCAATAAGAATTCAAGCATTCAAGTCGAATGATACCTCTTCTTCTTCCAAACCACAAACCAATTATTCAAAAGCTAAGGGCACCGCTAACGCATAGTGGTACTCAAGGCCGGCCCAACTCATCCATCAAATCAAGCTACACCCTCATCTAATCTCTCACCTGTCCAGACTTTTCAATTCAGATGAGAGCAAAAAATATACCCCAATTGGGGAACCTTACTCTTCTGTCTTAGAAAATCTTATCAAAGCCAGAGCCATCACCCTTCCACCTATAAAACCACACACTAGTTTTGACCCTACTCACCCCATGCCCGCATGGTATAAAGAACATGATTTTTGTAACTATCATCGAGTAAAGGGTCATAGTGATGGAAACTACATCACTTTCAAAAATATTGTCCAAGAAATGCTCGAGAAAGGTGAGTTAACTGTGGATAATCCCAATGCCACCCCCAACCAAAATCTACAAATCTTCAAAAACCATTTCCCAACCATGCCCCTTCATCCAATCAAACCGGTGAGACATCAACTCATGATACCCATACCCGCGAGGTTCACGCTATCTTTAATGAGGTACCTGTCACCTCCCAATTACCCCATATTCCTTCCATAGAGGAGATCCTAGCCCAAAATCCTCCTTCCGCATTGGAACCAACCTCCCTTGTTCCTTCACCAATAGAGGAACACCTTTCATCTCCTTCATCACCAACGGAGGGGTCTTCCACTAACATTGAGCCCATCTCACCCCTAGCTTCACCACTTAGAGAACCTTTACCTACAATACCTCCTCCACCCATAGAGGAGCTCCCATTATCTCCTCCACCCACAAGAGGAGCACCCATTACCTCCTCCACCCACAGAGGAGCACCCATCTGTTCCTCCACTTATAGAGGAGCTCCCATCATCTCCTCCACCTATCATAGACCCAGTTGAGATACCTTGCCTCTTGGCGAGCATTCTCCATCAGCTACCATAATCCCGCGACCTACTTTTGGCTCTCTTACCCACGGAAGCTGAAGCTAGCCAATTCCCCATCTCTAAGACACATTTTATGGGAATTTCCATTAGGTCCTCACCAACTCCACCTACAGACGTGTCATTCTCACATTTGGCCGATCACTTAGATTATGTGGATAGGGCTTTACTATGGGGGTGCCTCTTACTCCCCATCTCAACACAGATGCAGAGATCCCTCGCTGATACCTCCACTATCTACCCAAACACATTTCAACCAATCAAACCAAACACAACCACCTCTATCACAACCCCTTCCATGATATACTGTTAGAACTCAAACCACACCCTTACCCATAACCCAACCTACATCTAAACCCAAACCCACACCTACAACATTTGCCTCAACTAAACCTATTACCACTTTAGGGGTCACCCCGACCACCAGCCTTACTCATCCACCTATTAAACTAGATTTAGCTACATCCTCCAACGTCAATACCACACCTACTCGACACCCAAACCAAAGAAAAAAACTCATCGACCTCATACCCCGACCACACCAATCACACCCACACTTGTCCCATCTATCTTAAGACCTCAGCTGCCCAACATGGTCAAGCAACCTTCACCCATCCATAAACCAATAACACAACAACCCATTCCTTCCTCACAAACCTCTAACCTACCCAGGCACACAACATGACTTACACCCACACTAGTCTCTTTACCACCAATACCTCCAATACCCTCAGCTATTGCTTCACTACCCACTACACTTCAATCATTGTCCCTCACACCCCAAGCACGACCCGCATCATCTACCTTCACAACACCCCATTATCCCCATGGGTAACTCACCCTCTTCCTCCATCTACTTTTCCTTCTAGACCTCATACACCCACATCACCTTTACCCAAGAAGGTGCAACCCAAAAACAAAACCCCACTACCCCACAATAAGGTAGTCAAAACAACCACACACCCTCCTACCCATCCATCTACTATACCCCTACCCAAACAAACATGACCGATACCTAAAACCACACCGGCACCTAAACCCATAACTCAACCCATTCCTACTCTTCCAAAAATAGTTCCTCGACAATCAACCACACCTACACCCAAACCCACGTTCACTTCCCATTGTGATCCACTAGCAGGGTCCTATGCCAAAATTTTAACCAACCTCCTCGAGACTTTGTTATCACATTACCGCCACTCCGACCTTATGACCCCCTCAAACCCAAGCCAAAAGGGTTTGATGATACTAAAATTTGTGCATACCATCATGTGCCAGGCATGATGTGGAGAACTGCAAGGCCTTGAAAACCATCCTTATCCAATTGTGTCCACTAGAAACCAACTTTGATGATGATGACCTTCTTGACGAGGATCCTGCTTCACCGACACCCATTCCCACACTGCCCACTCAACAACCACAACCTCCACCCTCACCACTCCTAGAGCCACCCTCAAGATTTGAAATTAACATGGTTCACATCAGAGAACTTGCCACGCCACCACCCCAATGTCATTGCACCCCAACTCACCTCACAAGGATTTTCTCCTCCAGTAGGTTTTTTCCCTTCATGTCATTATACCACTCATCCTACACCTTCTCCATTTTCCAACTCCCCTCAAATCAACATGATACACATCACTACACATGTGTGCAGAAGGGAAAAGAAAAGGCAATTGACCTACCAACCAATCCTATACCCAACATACCATCTGCACCCATACCTAAAATAACTATCCATGGCCCCACGTACCCCATTTCTAATGGCATCACACATCGCACCATGCTCAAACAATTACACCAATATCCCCTCAAAATGTCCTTATATGACCTCATCCAAACCTCGGAATCCCATCGTCAAGCCCTCATGGAGGTTCTTCAATCTATTGAGGTTTTACCCAATGACCCTACACCCGTAGCCTCCATTATCACACCCCATCATGTAGCCTCTCTCACCAAATTACCACCTTCATCTTCACCCCATCTTGTTCACCAAGTGGCCTCCCTTAGCTTCTCAGAGGAAGAGATCGCGCCACACCAAAATGATGACCTAGACCCAACCCTCTTCATCTCCATCCACATTGATGACATATGGGTATGCCATGTGATGATTGATGGAGGCTAGTTAACATTAACATCATTTCATCCCATGCATTTTCTCAAATGTGCATACCTGACAATTACATGCATAAACATCCGGTCATGTTGTGCATTCATTCAACGATGCTATCACCTCCACACTAGGAACTATCATCCTCCATGTTCGCGTGGGCCCCCACACTATTCTAGAATTGTTTTACATTTTGGAGGGGGAATTCCAATATAACTTGTTGCTTGGTAGACCCTAGATCCATGTCATGGGTTGCGTTCCTTCCACTTTGCATCATTGTGTAAAGTTTGAACACGAAGGACACACTTATACCATTCCAGCTGACCCATCACCTTTCAAAACATGCAACATGCTTTACCGACCCAATGATGTGCTCATACCTATCAAGCCATCTACCTCCACAACCAATACCACTTCACCTACACCTCCACCTACCAATACAACCTGCTTTCACCACACATACCTCCTCCATTCCTACCACTGCTATAACCTCCATGGCTGACCCATTAGCTTCCCAATCCATTAACTCCACCTCCGCATCGACCTCCAACACATCATCCATTCCAGCTACCTACATACCAACCACTGATCCCTTGGAAGGTGTTTTTCAATGCCTCACTCTGGGGGAGTACCACCTATATAGTGTCAACACATTCCTTACTCACAAGAGTATGGAAGCCTTCACCAACACCCTCGCTATGATCACCATATAGAGAACCTCCTTTATGGTCCTCCTCATCTTCATACTAGTCTCACCTATGGGGGACTTGATACTACCACTTACACACCTGAACCACCATCACAAACCCACCCATTTTTCGTTGACTTCCAATCACTTACCAATCACCATTTCACCCACACCTTCCTACACCACTATGCGTGTGTGGAAGGGTTTTGGTTTTGGATTTTATGAGCAAGGCCACCATACCATTATTCCATGTACCACCACAAACATAATGACCGTAGTGGTATCGGCTTCCCGAACCTCCTACCAAACAGGCCCGCATTGAACTCATTGAGGACCCTAGCCCTTCTCCACCTTCATCTTCATCACCACCTTCACCCGCTCCACCTTCATCACCACCCTCACCGATGGAGTCGATGGATCCTAAATCTATCCCTCCTATTTTTTTTTTTTTTTTCATAAACACCATTTCCTTGGGGCCTTTGACTTATCAACGTGAAGGTGAGGCCCCTTCCACTCTTCCATTCCTATATCCTGAAATGATCGATGATGACACACCTATAAATTAACATCATTCAATGTCAGGATGATGAATCCATACTCACCTACCTTGGTGTAGAAGACTCATATATTCATCATCGGTCATTACCCTCTGAGATGCAAACCATGTTGAATGAATCGACTATCGAGATCAACATTCATACTCAGGATGACCCGCACATCCTAAAGATCAGACAATCTTTAGATGTTGCTGAACAAGAAGCCATCACTTCTTTTCTCCGAGATCATAACCATGCTTTCACTTGGTCTTATGTAGACATGCCCAGTATTGACCCCACCATAGTGGTCCACAATATCGTAACCATTCCCGATGCCAAACCTATCAAAAAAAAGCTGAGGAAAATGCACCCTCACATTGCTCTTCTCATCAAAGAAGAACTTCAACAGTGCCTTCTTTCCATTTCCTTCATCTTACCCATTGATTATCCTCATTGGATTTCTAACATTGTCCCTATTACTAAAGCAACAGGGGACTCCACATTTGCATGGACTTCCGTGACCTCAACCTAGCCTGCCCAAAAGATGACTTTTCCCTTGCCTGATATTGATCAACTGGTTGACCTCACCGCTGGTCATGAGATGCTATCACTCATGGATGGCTTCTCGGGTTATAACCAAATTTTTCTTTCCCTAGAAGATCAACACAAGACCACATTCATCACCCCTTGGGAACCTTTTTGCTATCGAGTCATGCCTTTTGGCCTTAAAAATGTTGGTGCCACATATCAACATGTTATGACTTACATCTTCCATGATATCATGCATCACATATTGGAAGATTACGTGGATGATCTCTTGGCCAAATCTAAATGTCACTCCGAGCACCTCACCATCCTCAAAACCATCTTTGACCACCTCATTAAATATTGCATCCACCTTCAGCCTAAAAAGTGTGTCTTCGTGGTTCTCTCTCAGAAAGCTCCTGGGATTTATTGTTTCCCTCCATGGTATAGAAGTTGACCCTACTAAAGTCAAGGCCATCCTCGAAATGCCTCCACCTACTAACCTTCACCAACTCCGTAGCCTGCAAGGTAAATTGCAGTCCATTCACCATTTCATTTCACAATTATCTGATCGGTGTCAACCATTTCATCATCTGCTTAGGAAGGATGTCTCCTTTAAATGGGATGATGACTATCACAAAGCTTTTGAGGCCCTAAAACAATACCTTCTCCAACCACCTGTACTCATTCCACCTAAAGATGATCAACCTTTTTACCTATACATATCAGCTACCGATCATTCCTTGGGAGCCATGCTCACTCATCGTGATGAACAACATAGGGAGCAAGTGGTTTATTACATAAGCCATACTCTTTTGGACTATGAAACCCGATACAACCATCTAGAAAAACTTTTCTTAGCCTTAGTTTTTGTTGCCACCAAACTCCGCCATTACCTACTCAACCACAAAACCTATGTCATGACCAACACCGATCCCTTACACTTCATGTATGCCAAACCTTATCAAAATCAGCATGCCGCATGATGGCTTATGCTTTTAGCTGATCTTGACCTCAAATTCATTCATCAAAAGTCCATCAAGGGCCAAGCTATCACCAACCAACTAGCCGACGCACCTATTTTCGGGGATCAACCCTCTAATTTTGACTTTCCGATGAGTCAATTGCTACTCTTTCCCTGGATGAACCCCCTTACCAAATGACATTTTCTTCGATGGTTCCAAGTGTCAGCATGGGGGTGGGGCTGGTATTATCCTCATTCCTCTAGATGGAGAACCCATGCCTTTGTCTTTCAAACTAGACTTTGAATGCACCAACAATATTTCCGAGTACGAAGCGCTCATACTAGGTCTCCAAGCCGCATATGCCCTAGATGTCAAATCAATCCACATCTTTGGTGATTCACAATTGGTCATCAACCAAGTCAATGGTATGTACCAATGTCGTAATGAGATACTTCAAAAGTATAAACATCATGTAGACATACTTTTGACCACCTTTGATCGTTACACCCTTCAAACCATCCCATGTTCAACCAACAAATTTTCGATACCATGGCCTGCTTAGCTTCCCAAATACCCGCTTCCCCTACCGATTCCAAAATATTTGTCACCATACAATGCCTCCATTCACCTTCTTATTTACCTCATGATGTTTACTCAATCAGAACCGACACCCCTGACCCGAGTGACCTTTGGTATAAACAATACTCGACTACCTTTCTCTCTCCATCTTACCTCCTGATCTCACCCGTAATGGACAACGCGCCTTCCTTAAAAAGGTCTCTCATTTCATCATTTTGGGGGGACTCCTCTATAAGCATGTGGCTTTGATGGTATTCTCTTACGATGCCTCACAAGTTCTGAAATTCCTTATACCATTAAGGAGGTTCATGATGGCATATGTGGAGGTCACTTTAGTGGCCTTGTTGTTGCTAAGCGTATTCTTCACCTAGGCTATTACTGGCTGACCCTTAACCATGATTGTTGTGACTATGTCAAATGTTGTGTAAAATGCCAACAACATTCCAACCTTCATCATACACCCAGTCATGCCTTACAGGTCGTCACTCGTGACCTTTGGCCCTTCTCTCAATGGGGTTTGGATCTTGTCGGAGAAATCAATCCTCATTCTTCCCAATGCCATCAATGGATCATAACTGCTACCGAATACTACACAAAATGGGTGGAAGCCATACCACTCATCTCCATGAAAAGCCGAGAAAATATGTGAGTTCATTAACCATCACATCATTTTGTCACTTTGGTGTTCCTCATCGCCTCATCACTGACAATGGAAAACAATTCAAAAACAAAACATTGCAAAAATTTTGATGCCTTCGGCATTCAACTTAGTTTCTCATCACCTTATTACCCACAAACCAATGGCCAAGCTGAATCCACTAACAAAACCTCAACAAAATTCTCATGAAAGTGGTTGATGATACTGGGAAGGATTGGCATACGCACATTCCTTTTTGCCCTATGGGCATACCACACTAGTATTCGCACTTCCACTATGGCCACACCCTTTTCTCTGGTCTATGGTACAGAGGTTGTTTCTACCTCTCAAAGTCCAGATCCCCTCACTCCGCATTTCTCTCCATGACATGCTTACTGATGATGACTTTCATCAGACCACTTAGCACAACTAGAGTTATTAGATGAACATCATCTTAATGCTCTGGATCACCTTCAAGTTTACCAACAACGTATCAAATGTGCTTATGACAAATGTGTTCATGAATGAACCTTCCAAGTTGGTGACCTTGTCTTGAAAGAAAATCAACATGTAACCAAAGCAAAAAAAAGTAAATGGGGAAAATTTTCTCCTAATTGGCTTGGACCATACATCGTAACTCATACCTATGGATCAGGTGCCTATCATTTATCCTCACTTGATGGTAAACCCGAACCTGAGCCCCTTAACGCATTGCATCTTCGACCATTCTATTGTTGACTCGTTGTCCTACCTCACCCTTTGTCTCTTTACAAGGCTCATCCCTTGAGTGCTATCCACTCCATACACCTCCCTAATGATTAAACAAGAATCATGTGAGTACCATCACTTGTTATCTTCTTCTTGAATATGTGTACCATGGACACGCACATAGCATGATTCTCATGGATACTTTTCATCTACCTTTAGATGAGATCCCATGGTCATTCCACCTTGCCTTTTGAACAAGAGTCCTATCCTCCACCTTGGTCTTGTCCATGATTTCAAAGACCTCACATGGGACCAAACTCCTTGAGTCAAACTTCTAATAAAAGATGACTCCCTCAAAAGGACATCTTCCTCTCGACAAAATTGCTGCTATAAATAGACTGCTCCCTCGAAGGACAACTATGTGAAGCTTTTTAAAAAAAAAAAAAAAAAAAAGAGAGAAACCGAAGCTTCCCGCATCGATCAACTTCACGAAGACCTCAAGGAGTACCATATTATTTATCCCATATAGACTTCCCGCATCGATCAATCTATCTAAAAAAAAAAAACTTTTTAGTCATGGACTTGCCCATTGTGACCTAGGACCCCTTGCCCAAGGCCCGTCACTCAAAACATATAAAATTAACTACCTTTCACCCTCCTTACCATTTCCACTCTCATTTCTCAATTGCCTCAAGGGACATCTTGGAATTTAGACATTTGGTGATCCTGTGACTACCTTCATCATAGAATAGTTAATCATGTGCAATGCCTTTCGGGTCTTATGTTCATCACCCCCTCCAAGGTATGATCTACTCAGTATGATCCTACCCAATCAGGTGGCTTTATTCCCCCTCTTATCTTTTAACCATCTTTGTTTACATTTTGATTACCTTATACAGGACTTGGTCCTCGATGCTTACCTTTGAGGGTAATCCTCCCTTTCACCATAATCACCTTCACCTACATCATTTTACCTATAATCTACCCACACCTATTAAACCTAAACCCACAACATGCCCAAAAACCTACCAACTCATTTTCATATTCTTCCCTAGCTCATGGGAGAACTACATCGGCTTGAGGTCCCTTTTCACCGGGACTATGTAGGTAGCACTCCGAGGGCATGGGGCCCTTGGAGGTTAGCTTCGGCCATTCTCTACCCTAAAACAATTCATCAACCATGCCTAACTCACCATTTACATCACATTTCACTTAGTTCCCCTTTTATAACAAAATTGGAAATTAAGCCACATACATAACAAGTTGCTTACCACAACATACATTTATTACACCTACCATCTCTCTATCATCACTATGCATAGATTATACAACATTTCACATATGACCCATAGTATCATTCATTGCCAAAATAATGAATCATAACTAAACCTACTTTCAACTCAACCATGCCTAACCCAACCTAACTCAACCATGCCTATAACTAACACCTCATCCATGCCTAACCTAAACTCAATCCATGCCTATAACCGAACTCAATCCACCTAACTCGATCCATGCCTAACCATAACCTGACTCAATCCATGCCTAACCTAATCCATGCCTATCCATGCCTATAAAATCCATGCCTATAACCTAACTCGAAATAACCTGACTCAATCCATGCCTAAACCAACCTAACTCCATCATGCCTAACTCACCTAATTTCAAACCACATTAAAGTAACAAATCCATATCTCATCTAACACAAGCCATAAACCAATGTCTCATACACACATCAAAAATCATGAAATACCATGAATCTCATCATACAAATCAATAAATGTGTATCTCAATATACATGTCTATCTCATCATATCCATCATCTCAAAAATGTTAAGCACGCAAGCTGATATATATATATATATATATATATATAAAAATCATCATGTCACACACACAGCCGGTCTCATATATACAAAAAGAATGAATGAATCAATACAAAATATCTTCGCATAGCAGCCGGTATATGCTCAAAATATACAAAAATCACTCATACATCCTCACTATCTTCGCACGCAGGCCGGTATGTGATAAAAAATACAACTATCTTCGGCACGCAGGCCGGCATATATATCAAAAAATCACTAGTATACATCAAAAATAGGTGACCGCATCTCAGGCATCTCACCGGATGTCCTCCATCTCTGTGTCACCTGCACCCTCAACCTCCTGTGTCCCTGCTGGCACATCACCTAGCTCTAGTCACCATGCACTGGTGGCCTCTCCTTGATCGGGCCTCGAGCTCGCTGACCTCTGTGCTCTCCACACTATGTGTGGGATCTCATCCTCTCACTAGATGCCTGTGTGCTCTGTACTCTCTATAGGATAGGAAGTCTATCCCAGCCACCATGAGCTGATCCTGATAATATCTCACCTCACCTAGGGCATCCCGTAACCTGAGATATAGGCACAATCTGTGGTGGTCCCATAGGTCTCGGCCCCTATACCTGCCCTGCAACTGACCCTTACCCTACCTACACCTAGCCCTATGAACTCGTGGGACCAGCTCCTATGCCTGTGGTGGTGCCCCCTGCCCCTACCCCCGTGCTATATCTAGGCCCCGTAAGGCCCCAACCTATGCTGGGATGCATGGCCAACTAGCCTGTAAACCTGCCACTGAGCCAGTAAGGTTGCCACCTGACCATCTCTATCTCCATCTCCTCCATCTCCTCCATCCCTCCTCCTCTCGCCATCTGGGCCTGCAGACTAGCCACCTGTACTCATAGCTCTACTACCTCTACCTCTGACCCCTCCAGCTGTGTCTGTAGTATACCTATTCTGGGTAATCAACATCACTACCTGCCCCGTAGGGTGTCTCTCTGCACTGTAATGGTAGCTAAGTCAAGCTGCCCCGGTCTAGGTGGTATGGCTCATAACTGAGCCACCCACCACTACTATACCTATCTATACATCCGCATCATCTATCCACCGATCCACTGGCTCCTCCTCCTCCCCTGTAGGCACTGTAGGTTGTGGTAGAGGTAGAGGCCTCTCCACGTCATCTCTCTCGATACTGTGGGAAGGATGGAGGAATATCCTGTACAAGCCCAAACTACCATCGGACCCTGTCTACCGGGATCATCTCATCCTCCCCGGCACGGTGACCCTGTATCCACCTCTCTAGCTGGAGCTCAGCTAGCTCCTCATGCATGTGCCTATATGAGGGGAATCCCACATATGGCCTCTAGATAATGTCCACTCGACAACCCCTCCAACAACTACCAAAAATGGGCCACATCATATGTCGGCCTATCCGATCTCCACTCTCCTACAACCGGCACCCATCTCCTGTATCCCACCCACACAGATCTCACTGGGAATGCATCTACTGGGGCATCCCTATAGGTCAAACATAGACTATGTGCTCGTAGGCCCAACAAAGTGTAGTATAAATGTACAACACAGGCTAAACCTACGCAACCACCCATATGCCCACAACTCTCTGTATAGCTACACCAAGAATGTTGGTGCCTAAGAAAACTGGGTCTCCTCTACCATCATATCATGGAGCACCCCCATCAAGTGATCAGGGAAAGCATCCACCCTCTACATCTGGCAGTGCATAGCAGCAACACACTCCTCCATCAATAGAACCACTAGCCTCGTCTCATCCAGATGGGCTAGGTACATCTCGCCATAGCTCAAACTGGCACTATGGAATCTCAGATCCACCGCCCCCTCACCAAAAACTATCTCCCGATCAGCTCCTCTGAGGCCTCGGAGGAGATAGAGTAAACCTGGGCACCCAATATGGGTAACCACAAAATCTGGAACATGTCCTCTAGGGTGATAGTCATCTCACCCGTCGGAAGGTGGAACGTGTTGGTCATGGAGTCCCATCTATCGATGAGCATGACCATCAAGTTGGGCTACCAAACAACATGTCAGTAGCACCAAATCCCACTCAAGCCCACTACCCACATGTGTGCAGCTCCAAAGGGGTCGCTAAGCCACATGCAATGTCACCAGTAGAGGTGGAACCCTATCCCGCATGTGTAACTATGCTCTCCCCTGCATCCAATCCAAACACGACATTAATCCCTATTTACCATGACCATATTCACCAATTATCATTACCCTCCACCCTATTTTTACCCTACCCATCTCAACTACCTAACCTACATCACTTTTGCACCCTTGTGCCTAAAATCCTGACCGGTACCGGTTTATTCTAACCGACTTTGGTCACCTTTAAACCGGCATCGGTCACCTATTTGGTGACCACTACTGGTTCATCTTTACCGACCATGGTTACCACTTAACCGGCATCGGTCACCTATTTGGTGACCGATCCCGGTTCTACCCAACCGATGTCACTGGCCAAGCTTGACGATGCCGGTCACTATCGTGGAAAATTCCGTGACTTCCCAAACCCCCTTTTTAAAAAAACTCTCCCACCTGCCCCTTTTACCCCACCTACAATGACCTACACTACCCCAAGACCCCTACCCACCCCACCTATACAATTTACTACCCTCCCCCCTCTTTTTTCCCGTTATTCCCCCATACCCACATTTTATTTTTACCCACCCACAAAAAACAAAACCCAAAAAACCCTACAAATAACAAATACCAAAACCTCTAATCTATCTAATCACCAATCTAGAGTTAGGTGCTTACCTCGTCGCACTGTACCTCTCTCGGTGGCACATCTGGCTTGTGTGGTGGTCCACCCGATCCCTCTCCCTCTGCCATCACCGAATAACTACTCGTAACCTCCAACCAATCAACTCTCTCACCCTGATCCCGTGGACCCACTACTCACCAACCCAACCCTCATCAAATCAGACTGCCAGCTCACTATCCCATTTCCTCGGACACTTTTTCTCTTTTTCTCTTTTTTTTTCATTTCTTCACTTCACAAATAACAAATGAATAATAAAAATGGATTTTTTGTTTTTATAACCAACCTAACCTAACCGACATCGGTTACCATTGATCGGCATCGGTCGCGTGCCCTACCTCACCATCGTCGATTTTCCTATACCGACATCGGTTATCCATGACCGCCATCGGTCACCCTCACCTACACATTGCCCTTACTTTTCCATTTTACCCCACCCTTTACCTTGCTCCTTTACCCCATCCAACCTTTACCCAACCCATTACCTTACCTTTCCTGACCTCGTCACTTCCTACCTCCATTTGTCCTCCTTTGGGGACTTCTTATTATTTTACCCCTACCTTGGCCTTACCCATGCCGTGACCTAGATATTTGGACCTGGACCATCGCTAGTGACCTTTGACCTCATGTGTTCGCTATACCTTGTGGCATTGTTACCTGTGTTGATTGACCTAATGACCTTACCTAGCCTATTGTCATGACCATTTATCCTGACCCTACCTTTGGTGTACCAAACATACCTAAACATTCCTGCACCTAACCTACATTGTGTTTCTTGACCATATCCTATACCTTGGATACCGGATTCACTTCAACCTTGTTGGATAAACTTATCGACCTTAGATGATGTAGAGTTTTCCTGCTCTTCAACCCTAGTAGCGTGTTGTAGTTTATATGTGTGTGTGTGTTTGATTGTTGCTACCTTTGACCCTGACCCATTACCTAGATTTCCCGAGTAGACCTTTTACCTTTTTTTTTCCCCTATGCCCACCTACCTTTTCTTCACATTTTCCTTTTATCAAACCACTCACCACTTCATCCTGCTACCTCATCAGTTCCTGGTTTGAGGGGGATCACCTTCACCCACACATGGGGCAACCACATCTTATTTTTTGTTAGCATCTACTTACCAATACAAGCTACGCAACAAAAAAGGGGAAAAATGTAGACACTAAAATTAGGTCACACTCCCCTTTGGTCCCTCGACAATAAGCACCCTTTATTACATTTACCTAGCCATGACCCCCTTCACCCCATTAATATTAATTTAATTAATCTAATTAAATTAATTTATTATCCTCACTATATTTATTATTTAAATATCTTATTTAAATAATATCCACACATATAGTTCACTTAGACACCTCACCAAGCCAACTCAACCTAAGACCTATTCTTAGCAAGTTGTCATAACTAACTAAGACTTACCCAAACCCTAAAAATCAATGCCTACATTCCCTCTAACCACATTCCCGCATGCTCACAAGAAGCTCCCAGTCTAATCCATGGGATAATGACACATGAGATCCAAGGAAATCAAGAGGATCTCCCTAGTTTAGTAAACCTAGAAAATCCCACCTTGACCGACGCCGGTTACCCCTAACCATCGCCAGTTAAGCCGGACCACCATCGGTTACCCTTTTAACCCCTAAACTACCTTATTCTCAAGGTTGGAAAACATTGGGAGAAAGGTTGATGAGAAAGAACACATCTCAGAGAGATAACACATCTTTAGAGAGAAAATTCCAGTGAAAACTCGCATGCAAGGAAGGAGATTGAGCATCTTCTCCCTGCACAACCATCCCAACCATGATCTGATCTATCCAAGCAAAGAGGAGTGTACATGCAGCCCATGCAGAATATTTTTTCAGTTGGTGATCACTTGCAACCTTCAAACCCCTCATCAACACCTCCATCCCTCACACACAGCATTCAGATGAATCCAAGTAAGTATAACATCATACTTTCTTGGTTTATTTCATTTCATCATCATTTTATCATCCATTGTTTATCTTTCCCCCTATTGACCTTCTCCAACATTTTCACCTCCATATACCCATTAAAACCTCACCAAATCCTACTCCAATCACCCAATACCTCATCTCGACCCACCAAAGTCCTTTGTGTAATCACAAAGGAGACCACAACTTGTTTTGTGATATTTCTAGATCTCACAGTAATCGCACCGGTTACACCTAACCACCATTGGTCACCCCTGACCGACACCGGTCTCTGTATTTTCCCACACAACCTAGAACAGAGACCTACCCACCAAATTTCATCTCACCCTCATTCACCTGTGATCTACCCGAGACCTCTATCAAACCTGCAGAACCCAGAACCAATCATTTGACCTTTGGATTCTATTCTAGCTTAGCCTGTTAGATTAGATCTATTTCTTATTGTGTTTTTAAGTGAGATACCTAAATCATTTCAAATAACAATAGGATTTACTTTGTTTACAACATTAAATTGTTTAAAATAGTGGATCTAGGAAGTATCACACTTCCCGGATCTAGCATACGCTAGGTAGTTCACTACCCATATTGTTTAATTCCTTCTGGTGGTCTTGTTTTCATTATATGTTATTATTAGGAGAATCATGGCTTTAATGAATCCTATTTCTATGATTATCCTCATATTCAAACGAGACAACAATGAGTATTTATAAATAAGTTTAAGAAGATTATTGTTTATAAGGGAGGTTGGGATATTCTAAATCATAGATACAATCCACCTACATATTGTAATACTTAATAGTCATTATACTAGGAGATAGAAAAATTAAAGAAGAAAAGGTCAATATCCAAGCTTTTATCTATCTCCTGAGATCCACATATCCTAGCATCTATCAAGAAATTATAGAAAACAAGAATGCACATGAGGCATATAATGCTCAAGAGTGCATATAAAATTTAAGTTAAGGAAAGAGAAGAAAAAATCAAAACTCTATGAATGAATTTCACAAATATAAGACTCGCCAAACAATAAAATTTTTGGAGAATATTGCATTAAGATAAATGATTTAGTGCATAAAATTATGGTTTATGGTTCATGGTTTAGTGTAAGGAAATTTTTAGATCTTTAACATAAAAATACCTAAAAATTGTGATCACTCTTGAGGAGTGTAGGGACATGAGCATTAAAAGTTTTGATGAATTAATGGATTTTCTATAGCCCCTTGAGGATAAAATTAGACACTTTGAAATAGATTCATAAAATTCCTCAAAATAAATACTTTGAACAATGGAAATTATTTTAAAGTGTAAATAATACGATAAAATTAAAACTAAAAGTAAGAAAAACCTTACAAGTGTCATTATTGCAAAATACCATGTCGCTTTATAAAATATATTGGGATAATGGATAATGGAGGATCATCATTTCAAACTAATCAAATGGTCATAAAAATACATGAAACTACTTCTATATAAAATATCGGATAAGAGATTTCAAACACCTTTTGAATGGGGAAAAATAGGCATCGTATGTGAAAGATATGACCGATGATATTTACTCCCAACCAAAAAAACTTCAAGAGAATTTTACACCAAGTTGAGTTGGCATAATGAGGGTGTGACAAGTGGTTGCTCAAGATGGTGACAATTTTTATATGGGTATGCAAAAATATCGTTTAAGTTCTCTAGGTGTCGAAAATCAATGTGGGGCATACATACTATGTCGTCAGGGGCATGTAGTCACTAAATCATGAATTTATTATGCACATATAGCCTCTAAATACTTCATTTATATGTATGATTCCTATATACACACCACTTTTTGGTATCGCTACCCTTCACCCTATGTTCACTCTTTCTTCATAGTCACCCATTCAAATTTCATTTTCCCTCCTAAATTCAATTTATCTCATTAATTACCATTTCCCACCTTTAATCATACATGGTCCATCTTATTGTTTTATTTATTTTATTACTCCTAATTAGCTCTAATCCCCATCTCATTATTTTATCCTCCCTAAATCATTTTCTTAATTATCTTTAATCCCATTTAATTAATCCTTAATAATATTTATTATCCTAATCACATCCCATTTATTATCTCTAGACCCTCATTTAATATTTTCCTACCATTTATCCTCCCTATATGCTCCATTTTATTCTCCCTAGGCCCTCATTTAATAATTTCATCTCCCCTTGGCCTTTATTTAATATTTTCCTTCCTCTCAACCACCTTTTATCCATCCCTAGGTTCTCACCCACCTTCATTTAATAATTTCACCTCTCCATGGCCTTTATTTAATAATTTTACCTCCCACCTACCTTTATTAAATGCTTTCCTATCCCCCATATCCATCCACTCACCCTATAAATACACCCATACCCCCTCCTTTTTCAAAAAATCAAACGGATACAATTTTAGAATCTTGGAGTCTTCTTGGAGCTCTTGTGCCTCAACTTTGGAGATTTAGGGAGACTTCTTTCACAATACACATACTTTTTGTTTTCCTTATAATATTATGATATTTATACATTAATAAAATCTTGTGTAGGTTTACCTTTCATCACTAAATCTACTTGGCCATCTCATCCATCTAGTTTCTAGATTTAGTGATGATAGGTAAACCTACACAAGATTTTATTAATGAGATAAATATCATAATATTATAAGGAAAACAAAAAGTATGTGTATTGTGAACTCTATACGATTTTGGGCCTTACGTACTTTTGGGTATATCAAGGATGCCAAATCCAAAACCACCTAAAAAAGCCTTACATAGGATATTTTCATATTTTCCCATTTGAGCCTTTTTTTCTCACACTCTTTTAATAATCATGATGATAAAAAAATTGTTGCTTGATTTGTTTGTTAATAAACTACACGCAGACAAATGGTTATTTACTTTATGTCTATTACCACTACTCCTCAGGCCATGAAAATGCAACAATTCACCTCATCCAATGACGTCCCTTATCCCAATGATCCTTTCCAAAAATATTATGAACCTAGGACCACACCTTTGGTCTCCAACCTCCTTTTTCTATGGTCTTTCTTGATGAAGACCATGTCATCCAATTGATCCTCATATTGAAACCAATCCTTCTAGACTAGCTTCACCTCTATCTCCTGCTCCTTTAGTGTCTCTTGGACCTCTTACTATCACTCATGGATGCTCGTAGTTTTAGGAACTCCTTGATGCTAATCCTATCACCGTTTATGACTATCTACTCCATAAGACCTCCACAATCCCTTAATCCCATAAACCTACTCAATTGGTGGGTCACATTCCACCTAACTTACCTCATATCAACATTATCCCCACTTCATCCCTTACTATCACTACTATGCATATTCAATCATCACAAGAATTTCACTTTCTTCCTTGTATATTCAAATAACATCACACAACTCCACCCCTCATCTCTACATAAGATGTCCATGCCAATGTAATCAATTGAAAACCCTCTATCTAAATCAATGTAAACTTATCAACCTCCTTAAGGAGCCTATCATTACATATATTCTACTCAATAAACTCAAGTATCCCAACCACCTAATAATTACATTCCAACCAACCCCATAACAAATCAATCAAATGTTCCTATTTCAAAACAACCAACTAATCTAACCGGTCTTACCAAATCCCTATACTTCAACATCAACCCCTATCTCAACCAATCCAATCACAACCCCTTAAAATTCCCCATTACCAACCACATCCATCAGCACCAACACATACCCAAACCTATCAAGAATATCAACAACCCAACCCATCGCCACATATGCATCTCAAATTCCTCCATCAACATCCCAACCATCTAATGATCCCTTACAAGGACTATTAAGTATAATGACTAACCTTGAAGCTGTAACTTTAGGATCCAAGACCACATTTTCATACGAACAAATATGCAATGAACCCATCAATCCATTAGTTCCCATCGTGCCATATCCTCCTCATTGGGAATTTCCTAACTTATCCAAAGTAAATAATAAGGAGGACCCTAAACAAAAACTTCTAGTTTTTAGACATGTGTGTTATCTAATCACCCACGATTAATATATCATGATTCACACATTCCCCATGTCACTAGCTTAGGTCCCACACAAGATTGGTACAACAATATCCCACAACACTCATTATTCATCTTCACTCATCTTACACAACTCTTCCTTGAACATTTCTCAATAAATATTGTGTGTAATTTTACCATTGTGGATCTCTATGCCATCCGACAATATAATGACAAATCTATTATAGATTTCTTGTATGATGGTGGCGTAGCATTTCTAACCAACTATCATTATCCCTTCCACAAACTGAAATCATTGAATTATTCTCGGGATCTTGTACAAAGAGCATATCCTAGACTATTGAAATTAAATATTTTCACACCTTTGATGAGGAATTCATCATGGCTCATAAACTTGAATTTTGTGCCCTTGAGCAAGACCACCTTAAGCTTAAAACAAACAAACCCAAAACTAATTTCACTAAATCCTCCACGCATTGTGATAAACCTAAAACTTCCACAAATGCCATCATAGTTCAATCTTCATCCGCATCCACTTCCCACATGGATCCTTCGCAAATATCTTCTACATCCTCTCCTAGCTATACCCCCATGGGGGAATCATAAGGTTCCATATTTGACAAGTTGATGGCAGTCCACCTTATTTAACTTCCTCCCATCCGACTCGTTGATGAATCATGACCCAAACATTCTATCGTGAGAGGAATTATTACAATTTTTATCAAGTCCAAGATCGGAACATTGAAAAGTGTCATTCCTTTAAGAAATAGGTCCAAATAGCTTATAAAATAGGGGGATATTCAAGTAGAAAATATTAAAACATCACCTAATCAACCCCTTGATGTCTCTTAACAAATTTTTTCCAATCTTCCATCATCAAATCAAATGCCACCTCCCATATCTTATGAACCTAATGCTCACACAATTAACATTGTAAATCAAGAGCTTATGCTACTACCTACAGCTACTACCCCATTATCTACCACATATAGCTCTATCTTGGACACTTCTTCTTCTACAACCATAACTTCATTGATATCTATGCCTATCTCTCGAACCTACAACATCCTAACTTTGTAACATCTAGTCCTTCATCCACATCTATATTAAATACACCTATCACTATATCCACAACACTTATATCTACAACCATCTCAACTATGACCTTTACCACTATATCCCAATATATCATATCTAATTCTTCATCAACATCTACCATTCCTACATCTATACCCATTTCCACATCAATCACATCTTATGCATATATCTACCTCTCGATTTGCACATATATCTATGATACCCCTTGAAACGTTTATGAAACAAACTCCCCTACTTAAGACAACCACAAGTGGTGTCCACACCCCATATATAAATCCAATCACCTCTACACCACCAAATCATATACCTATACAATCTACAACCTCTTCTAATCTCATCAAGCACATCATCCAAAACCCCTTCCATCCTCAATACCTTTATTTTAGACAAAATCCACATAATCTGGTTTTGTTTCTCTGAGAAACCCAGTTGAAATTGTAATAATCCCCGCCAAGGGTAAAACCTCATATCCCAAGCCTAAGAAAACCAATGTTACATCATCACTCTTAGGGGAACCACCCTCCATCTTAGGGCCAGGCCCTTAATCTAATACACCCATTATGAACCAACCCAAATCCAAGAAGTATAGCTCTCCTCTTAAATCCAATTCCCCTTCAAAATCATCTAAGTTCCAAGTCATTAAAACCAAATCACAGATATATACTTCTCCTTCCAACTCTAAATTTGGACCAAAGGCCCTCATGAGGCCTCATCAAAGTAAACAATGTCCTTTACCTTTGTCTACTAAATCCACTTCATCCATAATCTCTTCTTCAAAACCCCCATTGGGTTATACACTGAAATATTTCAACACCTACTCTAAACCTCAACAATCACACTTCCTCCTATCAATTTTTTTATCTAAACACTCCAAAACATCCTTGGTTTGATCCTAATGTCATATGTACTTATCATCGCACCCTCGGGCATAGCGGTAAACATTGTAAGGCCCTCCAAAATCTCATCCATAATTTGATGACAAAAGATGAACTTCTCATCCACGAAGACCATCCTCTTCCTTCCATCTCATCAATGTCCAAATCAAATCTCCCAATCAAATCCTTAGCTCCTAATACATCTAAATCGGGTTCTTCAACATAAACCATTTGTTGTAATCTCTCCTCTAATCTATGTTTCTCCTAAAGGAGGCCCCCTCTCTTCATCGATGCCATCCACATCACTAATCCTCCTCTCCATCATGATCATTAATCGTCTATCCAATCAAAACCTAGAGGCATCATCGCTGCTCCTACTAAAGATTGTACCCCATCTTCCTTGACATCTACTACCTTATTTAAATTTTCTTCCATGTTACCTAAAGTGATGCATTATCTCTCATTGGGGAGAATCAACTCCTCTCCCTTACTCCTCTCACGCCTCCTCCTTCATCCAACTTTCCCATGAACAATGATGACATTGTGTCTCTTTACCATGACATATTTAAGTCTCCATAATCACTCTAGGAATGGTCTATTATTATGATATGTCTCTTTTTCTTAATCCCAACGTAGTATCATCTAATCATGCCTAATCCATTATAATATTACATTATCCTTCATCTAATTTATTATATCATCTTATCTAACCCACTTGTATATTCTTGCATCTAAGTCTAAGTTCACCTTTATGGCTACCATTGTGCCTCTCTTGGGGCATCATATCTAGTCCTAAGCCCACGTTTGTGGTCATTTTCATTTCACCATGGAAACATATTTCCTCTCTATTTGAAAGATAACGCAAATTTTTACCCACTCTTATCTATTCTACACCATCTAACTATTCTCAAGGAACATGACTTTAACATCGGTGACCTCATTCTTAAAGAAAATCAAACGTCACTACTTTAGAAAGGAGCCAACATGTAAATTTTTCTCCCAACTAGATTGGAATTTACATTATCATGCATAAATAGGGATCTTAAACTTATTGGCTCTTGATGGTAAACTAGAAATGAAACCTCTTAACACATTACACTTACATTATTTCTACTATTAGCATACTTACCATCACAAACATAGTTATTTCCATGTTCATCCATCCATCATTAGCCATTTCCATATTTCATCATAATGATCTGGAATTGTGTGGTCTACCATCACTTTCCTATATGTGACCTTGAATATGGGCACCATGGCTCTTCTCATAGCATATTCCTTATGGATAGGTTCTTCCTTCTTAGTGAGAACTCTATGATCATTACATCCATCACCCTCTTATTTACCTCTTAGAACCATGCTAAGGGTCCATAGGTGTCACTTGTAAATTCATTATCCCCTCCTAAGTGGTCTACCTAAATATATATAGGTATTCCCTAAAAGTAAAAAATTATGTGGATGCTCATCAAAGTTATAAAAAAATAGACCACTCCTCGAAGGACAACTGTTCATGTCAAAAAAGTATAGACTGATCCCTCGAAGGACAACTATCATGTATATATTATAAATTCCATTTGTCAAAAAAATTCAAAAATGCAAAAAGAGTAAGGAAAAATTAGAACACTACCTCAAAGGATGGATACCATCTCATATCATGACGGTGAAGACTTCCTTCTTTGATCAACCTTCTATCTCATAAATCAAAGCATAAAATTAAAAAGAAAACATCCTAAGAAAGCTTCCCACATCGATTAGTTCTATCATTCATAGCAAACTTCCCACATGGATCCGTTTGCTCTTCCCACTTTCTAGAGCTAGGGCATAGACCTAGGGAAACCCACCTATGGAGAATCTATTTTCATGTGTACAAGTCATATCTAAACCCATTTTTAATGTCAATATTAGGTTTATAAGTCCACTTTCTGTAATTTCCCTCATGATCCTTAAAGTACCAAACTATCATCGGTTATGTGTTAACACCTACTATTGGTTGCAACTACATTCTCTTGATTGGATCATTTTCTTGTCTACCTCCAATCTGGTTCTTAACATTGTTTATGTATGCACTCCTTGCTATGATGAAGTGTATGTTTCCACATTTTGGGTCATCCTATTGAAGTAATGTCTTATATTTTACATCTTATCCATCTATCTTATTGTACCAATCATCTAATATTTTTATCTAGCCTATCTTTCTTATCCTTCAGACTTGTGTGTCACCCATATCACACATTTTCCGTTTTTGCATGGCTTGTTTTTTCATCATATTTCTCATCTATATATCTTATCCTTACTCGTATCTTGCAGCCCACTTTATAGCCATCTTCTTGTTCCCTCTTGGGGAACCTTAATCTCATCTTAATACCACCATTGTGGCCATTTTTTCATTCTATTCCTATCCAAACACATTCTCTCACTTCCTCCTATGGAGGCGTATGCTCCTTTGTCCCTTAGAATTTTTTTCGCGATTCTTGTCCCTCTCCGTTTCACATTTGTTTTCGCATGCTTGATAATTTCCTTTGACCCATTGGTCCTAGGACATGTTTTATCTATCGAGTGGATTCCCATTGGATTCTCTCCATTTTTCATTGATTTTTCCACTCACAAGTTCGAATAACATTGTCATCATCTCCTAAAGACCATCCTTTCTTCCCTACCAAAGTGATATCAAAATCACCACCATATTTCTTTCTTTTAGTTTTTGTTTCTCCTTGTTTGGGATATATTATCCACACATCTTTTTTTTTCATCCTTTCCACCCTTTCTTTATCTCTCTCTTTCAAACTTGTGATTGAATTCCTTTATGTCTTCAATCCCTAGTTTGAGGGGGAACACACAATCAATTATCCTTTCATCAATTTCTCATTTTTGTCTCGTGGCTTTCCCAATGCAAACCAATAGTCAAAAAGTCAAAAATGTAGACACAAATTTTTGGTATCGCTTATCCTTCACCCTACGTTCAGTCTCTTTCTTCATAGTCACTCATTCAAATTTCATTTTCCCTCTTAAATTCAATTCATAATTTTGATCACCATTTCCCACCTTTAATCATACATGGTCCATCTTATTATTTTATTTATTTTATAATCCCTAATTAGCTCTAATCCTCATCTCATTATTTTATTCTCCCTAAATCATTTTCTTAATTATCCTTAATCCCATTTAATTAACCCCTAATCATATTTAATATCCTAATCATATCCCATTTATCATATCTAGAACCTCATTTAATATTTTCCTACCATTTATCCTCCCTATATGCTCCATTTTATCCTCCCTAAGCCCTCATTTAATAATTTCATCTCCCCTTTTCCTTTATTTAATATTTTCCTTCCTCTCAACCACCTTTATTTAATAATTTCACCTTTCCATGGCCTTTATTTAATTATTCTACCTCCCACCTACCTTTATTAAATGTTTTCCTATCCCTAACATTCATACACTCACCCTATAAATACACCCATACCCCCTCCTTATTTTTTTGATTATAGGTGAAACAGGGTTGAGGGGGTCCCACCCCTTATAAGTCAGAGCTCCAGAAAGAGCAGATAAAGCATTACATAGAATTAAAAAAGAAACATATATATTGACTATTAAATCCGAGCTCCTCTATGAACATATAAACCAGTTAAAAACAAATAAAAAAAGAGTATTAACAGTAAAGATAAAACCATAGACTAACTAACAAAAAAATTAAAAGCAAAACAATATAATAACCACCACCACAAAAAAACATAATTTTTTTCCTTTTCAAGACCTTCCCACACTTTCACCCATTCCTTTGACAGAGACTCAATGTTGACACCCAACGATGCCAGGTCACATCCAATAGCATCCCCTTTTCTTTTCTTTGAATTTCCATGCTCATCCACGAGCCTGTAAGAATTGGCCAACTAACCAAGGGTTTGGAGATGTTGCAGAGTGGATTTCACAGTGAAAACACTCCATTCCATATAGCTATGTAAAATAGCTCTGATGTGATCCACCTCATTTGAGAGGTTGCTGCAGTTGGATTTCATAATTTCAAGCTCGCCCCCATTACTGATTTTTGCAACATCTTCAACTTGCATTTTTATTTTGTGTCGGTCTTTTAAAAGTAATCAAGATAACTCTTTGTAAGCCTCATATCACCCTTTAGCTCTTCAATATCCATGGCCATCTTGGCTAGATGATTATCCCTTTCTCAGGACCCACTTTTCCCAAAGCTTCCATCTGCTACTCCAATTGGGCATTCACAGGAACCTAATTTTCTTGCAAGCTTGACTCACGATTTGTTTTGTGGATCGACTAGGATCATGCTTCAATTTTAGCTCTCTGATATTCTTAGCGGAATCAATTTCCATAACATCCTTATCATCCCCCGATGAATATCCTTCCTGAGAATCTATATCTTCACTAGAATCCTCATCCTGAGTCCGAGTCTTCTTCCTCGGCATAAGCCTCAAGAGATTTCGTGAGGGTACCCGATTTATCAATATCAATAGAAAATATTTTTCCTTCTTCTTCAAGAGATCAAGGGATGCAATTTTGGAATCTTGGAGTCTTCTTGGAGCTTTTGTGCCTCAAATTTGGAGATTTGGGGAGACTTATTTCACCATTAACATACTTTGTGTTTTCCTTACAATATTATCACACACACACACACACAGATATTAGTTACATCTTGTATAGGTTTAGTTATCATCGGAACTCTACTTTGGCCATCTCAGCCTTCTATTTCATTTGTAGGTCTTCATTTCAGCCCATCCATTTTCATTCAATCCCTAACCGGTATAGGTCGTCATAAAATTTGTCGATCGTCATCGATCTAACATCATCTAGATCCATTTTATTATTGTTTAGATCCTCTTTTTCTAGATCTCTACTTCTATACCCATCTAGTTTCCAGATCTCACCATCTTTCCTCTCTTTCATCCACGATATGATATCTCATGCCCCGGTGGTCATTGATCCCCTTATGGTCATCGTTGACCAGCCCTTTTATCACACCCTTTACCATCACTATACCTTATTTTATTGCATCTTTTCATCCATATCCAAATCCAATATTTCTTGCAAGTTTCTACCTTCATCTTAGATCCTCTTTCGAGTTAATATTGGTTTAGATCTAGCTACATAAGTGTTTGTGGGTCTGTTTTATAGGTTCCTCTCATCCAACCTCAACCACCATCGAATGGACCTCTCGGTCTTAAGTCATGTCGACTCATGCAGTTTGATTTACTTTATATCTATATTTTCTATTTACTTTATCTCTAAACTGAATATGTAATGGAATATAAAATTTAATTATCCCTGCATCCCAGTGTCACTTTGAATTTGCTTGCCAATTTGATATGTATGAATAATTTTATTGATTGAAGAAAATTAATGAATACTAAGGTTGTTTTTACATATTGAAACTTGATTATATTAAAAATACTTGAGTTAATTTAACATTCGTAAATTTTGAAAATCTTGTTGGGAATACATAAGGCTAGTTTTCACTTTGAGTTACATAAGGCATGGTCATGTTTGAGGCTATGTGGTGAAGCATCATTTTTCAAATCTTTTAACATTATTTTTATCTCTTATAAATTGAAAATAATAGTAAGGAAACTCAACGGTCATTAGGAATTTTTGAATACAAGATAATTTATCCAATTTAACAACTTATATATAGAAGATAATAAATTTTAGTGTTTAACAAATCGATAGGATTTTCAATTGTATAAATCATAAAAAAAAAAAATTAATGATAATTACGTTGATTTGACACATTGATTTGATAATATATTTTGAAGGTAATCAATACCTTAAAATTCGAGTAATGAATAATACATAAGGCTTGATCCCTCTCAAGAGTATGTAGTCCAACCAATGTTAACTACAATTCATTAATTTGGGTTATTTATGCTGTGATAAGGTATGTCGGAATGGATTTATGTCCCCGATTTGGTATTTTGATTTGATCTCATTTCCATATTTTACTTGGTGTCCATGCCCAGATGATGCTGGCTATTTCAATATCTAATGTTTCCATTTTTTCCTCAACCCTTGATTTTTATTTAAACATTATTTATACTTTACATTTTCTATATTTTCTTTTCATGTGGGTTCCACTCACTTACCCCTTATTTTTGAATATTTTCTTAACATCATGTACTTAAAATTTTTCTACCTTACCCATCCGTATAGGTATATTATCATCACATTAATTTACTAGTATCATCTCCCATCATTCACATTCACAATTTGATTGAATTCATCTCATGGTCTATCACAAATAGGATGATCAAATATGTCCTCATCTGAAAGGAAATTTTGACTATAGTAGTCATCCATGTAAAGAGATGAGTATACCATTATATGAAACTACTTTGTGCTATCCTAGACAATTTTTGGCTAAAACAAATCTCTCCTCATCTTTCTACAATTAAAAAGGATTTACCAAAAAGAAGAACATTTTTGTAATATGCTATCTTTGGAAAACCATAATGGGTCACATTCATCTATTATACTCTTTTCCCAATGTGTAATGATTATCGAATACATCTTTGTAGGTTTTCCATATCTTTTAGTTCTTTTAGGGTTGCTAATGGAGGATTCCCTTCAATAAATTATGGTTTACCACCCATTTTTAGTAATTTTAATTAGTTGAGACCATAAATCATCCATGATTGATTTTTTGTACCCCTACAATGGGAATGTTGTTGATGACATGGAAGTCAATTGTGTTTTGTTTTTGATACCCATTATCTTATGGTTTCCATCTAACATGTGTTGTTACACAAAGGGATTAAAGTCATACAATTCATGAATAAGGTATGGAGTGAATGTGATGGACCCTTATCCTATTCTATAATTGTCCATGATTTGTGGAAAGAAAATGTTTCCAATTTACATAGTGATGTTGAAAATCTCCTTAATGTCCCATCTATATCATCATGTATGTGATCCACTAGAAGGAAGGTTATATAGACTATTGTAAATATCCTTTTTTTTTATCAACGTGGATGAAAACACAAACAACATGAATGGTTTTTTTAATCTCTTAAAGTATTATCTAGTTGCAATTAGAGAAATGGTGGTTGTTTTCTAAATGAGCTTGTACATCTCTTTGTTGGGGTGATAATGTAAAGCGGGGATACCATTTGGTGGACCACCACTTAGAGATCCCATGTCTTAAAGATTATTTTTAATAATCTTAGTTAGTATTCATAGCTAAAAGAGTGGAGTGGTATAACCGCTCACCCATCCTATATAAATAGGATGATCCCTCATGGGACTGGATTGCTTGGTAATCTTACTTTAGCTAATGGGCTAATAGACCAATTTTTCTAAGCTTAGCTACTTATGCAAGTTGCTATACATCGAGACAAAAGTCTTCTATTATTTACTATGAGACCGAGGAGTGAAGTGGAAGTGTCTGGGTGAAAGTCTTGATAAATTCTTAATATAAGACAATGATTTTTCAATGGATTTTTTTCCTTTGGGTTTCTCCACTTAAATCTGGTGTCTCTTGTCTCATTTACTTTCAGCTATTGTTATTTTCTTTCATTCATGATATGTTAACTATTATATGCATATGTAAACATTTGTTTAATGTCTACACATTATAATCTATAATCCTCAACTGTTTATTTGTGGATCTATAATTATTCAATTATATCTTCCGCATTTGTTCTAACATGGTATCAGAGCTGGTGATTATGTGTGTGCAGAGCTAGATCTGGATGTTTTCTGGCTTACAAGAGTGAAGAATCTTGAAGATTATTTGACTGCGTAAACAAAAAAATTAGCCAATAACTTCAAGCTCACCAAGTTTAATTTTTTGATTCCAAAACTTCAAGCTCGGACCAATAAAATTTCTCTAAATAGATTCGTTGTCCTTTTTCATGTTTGTGAAGCCATACCCACTCTTAGAGTGCCAAGTGCCTTGAACTCGACATCTTTCGATTAGATATTTAATTTTCTATAATTTTTATCTTTGCGAAGCTTAGGCCAAACATTTTGTGCAATCTAGCTTCACTCTGTCAGTCTTATTTGATTTTTTTGGATCTGTGAAGTTTTTTTGACTACAAAGCTTGAGATAATCATTTTGTTCCAACTAGCTTCACATTTTCGAGTCTTATAAATAGAAACTTGTCTTGCGAAGCTTGAGCCAATCATAGGGCTCCATCTTTCTTCGCTTTGTTAGTAATTTTGTTTTTTTGATAGTCAATTGTGAAACATGAGCCAATAAGGGCTTTACATTTATCTCCATGTTGTCATACTTGGCTTATATGTCCTATGTGTAGACACTAAAATTAGGTCACACTCCCCTTTCGTCCTCGATATATAGGCACCCTTTATTACATTTACCTAGCCATGACCCCCTTCACCGCACTAATATTAATTTAATTAATTTAATGCATTATCCCCGCTATATTTATTATTTAAATATCTACGCATACAATTCACTTAGACACCTCACCAATCTAACTCAACCTAAGACCTATTCTCAAAGCAAGTTCCCATAACTAAGTCTTACCCAAACCATAAAAATCAATGCCTACACTCCCTCTAACCACATTCTTGCATGCTCACAAGAAGTTTTGAGTTTGATTTGTGAGATAATGACACAAGATCCAAGAAAATCAGGAGGATCTCCCTAAGTTTAGTAAACCTAGGAAATCCCACCTTGACCGACGTCGGTTACTCCTAATCATCACCGGTTAAGACAGACCGTCGTCGGTTACCCCTTTTAACCCAAAACAACCTTATTCTCAAGGTTGAAACTTGGAACTTGGAACTTGGAATAAAGAAATTTGACAAGAAAGAACACATCTCAGAGAGATAACGCATCTTCAGAGAGCCAATTCTAGTGAAAACTCACATCCAAGGAAGGAGATTGAGCATCTTCTCCTACACAACCATCCCAACCATGATCTGATCTATCCAAGCAAAGAGGAGTGTGCATGCAGCCCATGCAGAAGCTTTTCTTCAGTTGGTGATCACTTGCATCCTTCAAACCCATCATCAACACCTCCATCCTTCATACAAAGACCTTCGAGAAGGAAATCCAAGTAAGTATAACATCATACTTCTCTAGTTTATTTCATTTCACCATTATTTTATCACCCATTGTTTATCTTGCTCCCTATTGACCTTCTCCAACATTTTCACCTCTATAGACTCATTAAAACCTCACAAAAACCTATTCCAGTCACCCAATACCTCGTCCCGACCAACCAAAATCCTTTGTACAATCACAAAGGAGACTAAAACCCTATTCTATGACATTTCTAGATCTCACATGCTTGCGCTGGGTATACCTAACCGTGGTCGGTCACCCCCGACCGAGGCCGTCTCTGTGTTTTCCTACACACAGCCTTAAAAAGAGACCTACCCACCTAATTTTACCTCGCCCTCACTCACCTGTGACCTAACCAAGACCTTTATCGGATCTCGTAGAACCCAAAATCAACCATTTGACCTTTGGATTCTATTCTAGCTTAGCATGTTAGATTAGATCTATTTTCTTAATGTGTTTTTAAGTGAGATACCTAGATCATTTTAAAATAAAAATAGGATTTAATTTGTTTATAGAATTAATTTGTTTAAAACAGTGGATGGGATACAACCATCTAGGAAGTATCATACTTCCTAGATCTAGCTCATGCTAGGTAGGTCACTTCCGTATATTCTTATAAGTGGTCTTGTTTTCATTACGTATAGTTCCTCCTAGTCAAAGGAAGCTCTCATGGTCGGTTGTGGATTCGAAGTCATACATGCGTGCAATAACCCATCAACCGACATTTGAACAAGGTATTCTTCCTACGCTCGTTACCCTATTTGTTTGTCAACACTTCAAAGTAACAATCTAAGAAAATGGTGAAACATTTTGGCATGCCAGTGGGACCATCTGGGGTTCCTTGCATTTAATTCATTCCTAGGAAAAAATGTGTGTTTGTTTCCTTTCTAAAAAGTGCACAAATTAATTTTATTCCCTGGTAATCCACATCTCTTCTTTCTATTTGCTCTAAAGGAAACTTTTCTTTTGGTGTAATTAAAAAGAATCATTTCTTCATGTTTTCTGAATTGTAGTGAAAGAGCATCCCTCTTCCTCTTCATCTTATTGTGTCATCCAATTTCATATTTTCAATTTGGGTTTAAAAACAATTGCATTCCATTCTGATTTATTGCATTAGCTCACATTAATTGAGGGCAACCTATATGCTGGAGGTCATGACTAGTTGATGGTTGACAAACGAATCATAGAAAAGCACTTATATCTTTTTCTCTTTCTCTAAGTCTTACCAAACCACACAAAAATTTAAAATACATACATTCTTAAACAACATCTTACCTAGAAGAAGTTGTAGGTGATCACACAATCACGACACAGTGGGCACCCAGCTTGTTGCTCTGTCGAGTCATACTTCAGAGCGAAGCCCGCCCCCACCATAACATACCTAAAACCTCACCCTTTAGATCTCATTCTTTGTAGAGAAGCGATCCGACCAAAAACTCTATTTCACAATTCATGTGTCGGTCCCTAAATAGAATAAGCTAAACAAACTTAATAGAAAGGGCACTCCTAGGATCACATTTTCTTAGTGTTTCTACTTGGCTTGTGTTTTGAGGTGAAAGATGATGTTCATCACTTTATTTTGTTCATCCTTGCACACTCCTCATCATAGTTGTGTATTACGGCTTCCATCCCCGAGTGTGCTTGGGCCATATCATCATCATTTCTAGAATTCTAGGGTCTCGATTTCACATCAGATTTTAATTCACAACCAATTTCTTTCATCACTATTTCAATTTCATAGTAACCATCATCGGTTACCTTTCGACCACCATTGTTTAAACACAAACGACTTTGATTCTAGGTCCTTTTGCTAACCTACTCAAAAAGGACATTTCACTTCACTTTTTCCACTTTCCAATCTTCTCACTTGTCATTTTTTCCATTGACGTTTTAAACATTTTCAGATTTTACCATACCTATCATATTTTACCTTTCGCCTCATTATTTACTCACTATCCATTTTCTACAGTGACCATTAACGCTTACCTATGACCGACGTCAGTTTTCCCTAACCGACATTGGTTAGTCCTGTTTCACATTCCAGCCACCATTTGTTACTTCATCCATTTTTATCACCAGATTCACTATTCTGTTGTTCTCTATATCATTTACAGAGAAGCAGCCCTACCTGATCAATACTAGTTCACATGGTGCTGACCTAAAGACAAGCAAACGCCCTTGTGTTCCATGCCAGTTTCTAACCACTCCCACCTAGTCCTTCACCACCTTCTATTTTATCACCACCATGGATCCCATCCACCTATGACTATTGCTACTGGAGATGAGGAGTTTGCACATCTCCTTGACCAAAACCCTCGCTCTTACGGTTTTACCTCTCCCACTCGTCCACTTGAGATGCCTCAAGTTAGTTGATATACAACATGCCTCTATCTATCCCTGAGACTCTCACACCCACTTCCGCATCGGCCCCATCTAGCTCCATGATACTTGCATCCACATTACCCCTAGTCATTTTGCGGTTAGGTTCAATACCCACTATCACTACCATGTTTGTTACCTCCGTGGTACCCATTATGTCCATCATACCCTCAACAACTACCCCAAACACAACCTCATCCACCCCTAATGTCTCATACATACCTATAGCTACATTCCCACCTCCGCATTAGTGACACCTACCCCATTTTAGAACGTAGTTATTTCCATTCCACAATCCATAGCCCCTATTGCCACTAGGGTTACCACATGACCCTTCCACCCCCATATACATACTACCAATAACCACTTGTTTCATCTATTATGCATTCCAGGTACATACCACCCTATTTCATTTCCTTCTTCTCCACCACCTTACATGGCAGCCCCATACATTGGAATGCCACCCCATTACATGCCCAAAACAAACCTCCTCATGCTATAAGAGGCATCCAATCATCAAAACCACCAATGAACTAATTAAATTGATGTTAGACAAGATGCAGACACATGAGGCATCGATTTCTGGCTCTCGCAACACTCTCACCTATGACGAGATTTGCAATAAGCCTATTCACCCATCCATTCCTATCCATTCATACCTTGTGCATTAGGAAATGCCTAAATTCAAATGCTTTAATAGTAAGGAAGACCCACAACAACATTTACGCTCATTCAAACACGGGTGTTATCTGATCGCTCATGATGATGCCTTGATTTTGAGAACTTTTCCCATGTCCTTCACTGGAACAACATTAGATTGGTATAGTGGGTTACCCAAAGACTCTATATTCTCATTCAATTAGGTAGCCCAAGCTTTCTTGGATCATTTCTCTATCAATATCGCAAGAAACTTACCATGACCGATCTATATTCCACACGTCGATTCACGAAGATGAATCTATCATAGATTTTGTCACTCGCCCGCGCACGGATTGATCAACCAACTTACCTTTTCAACGCCACAAACAAAACTCATTGAGCTCTTCACACGAGCTTGTGCAAGACATATCTCCCGACCTTGTAGGTCCAAAATTTATGAACATTCGATGAGGCATTCACTATGGCATGAAAGTTAGAGATTTAGGCCATGAAGAGAAGAAAATATAATTACAAAATAAGAATTCGGCATTCAATTCAAATGAAACCTATTCTTCTTCCAAACCACTAACTAATTTTACAAAGGCTAAGGGTACCGCTAACGTAGTGGTACTCAAGGTCAGCCTGGCATCATCCGTCCAATCAAGGTTACACCCTCATCTAATCTATCACCTATCCAGGATTTTGATTCAGACAAAGGAGAAAAATATACCCTAATTGGGGAACCTTACTCTTTTGTCTTAGAAAATCTTATCAAAGTTGGAGCCATCACTCTTCCACCCATAAAACCACACATTGGTTTTGACCCTACTCACCCCATGCCCGCATGGTATAAAGAGCATGATTTCTGTAACTATCACCGAGTGAAGGGTCATAGTGATGTACAACTGCATCACTTTCAAGAATATTGTCCAAGAAATGCTCGAGAAAGGTGAGTTAACTATGGATAATCCCAACACCACCCCCAACCAAAATCTACAAATCTTCAAAAAAGTATTTCCCAATCATGCCCCTTCATCCAATCAAACTGGTGAGACATCCACTCACGATACCCATACCCGTGAGGTTCACATAATCTTTAACGAGGTACCTATCACCTCTCAATTACCTCACATCCCTTCCATAGAGGAAATCCTATCCTGAAATCCTCCTTCCACATTGGAACCAACCTCCATGTTCCTTCACCAATAGAGGAATACCTTTCATCTCCTTCATCACCAATGGAAGATTCTTCCACTAACATCAAGCCCGTCTCACCCCTAGCTTCACCACTTAGAAACCTTTACCTATCATACCTCCTCCACCCATGAGAGCACCCATTACCTCCTCCACCCATGAGGGAGCACCCATTACCTCCTCCACCCACAGAGGAGAACCTATTATCTTCCATTCCCCAGCTTATAGAAGAATCCCATCATCTCTTCCATCCATCATAGACCCTAGTGGAGATATGTTTGCCTCTTCACGAGCATTCTCCATAAGCTACCCAACATCCAACAGACCTACTTTCATCTCTCTTACCCATGGAAGTTGAAGTTGGCCAATTCCCCGTCTCTAAGATGCATTTTATGGGAATTCCCATTAGGTCCTCACCAACTCCACCACAGAAATGTTCATTCTCACATTTGGCCGATCACTTAGATTATGTGGATAGGGCTTTATTATGGGGGTGCCTCTTACTCCCTATCTCAACACAGATGCAGAGATCCCTCGATGACACCTCCACTATCTACCCAAACACATTTCCACCCATCAAACCAAACACAACTACTGTTGCAACCCCTTCCATGATACCCGTTAGCACTCACACCACACCCTTACCCATAACCCGACCTATACCTAAACCCAAACCCATACCCACAAAATTTACCTCCACTAAACCTATTACCACTTTAGGGGTCACCCCAACCACCAACCTTACTCATCCACCTATTAAATTGGATTTAGCTACATCCTCCAATGTCAATACCACACCTAACCAACACCTAAACCAAAGAAACAAAATCATCGACCTCAAACCCCAACCACACCAATCACCGTGCACTTGTCCCTGTCTCGCTTAAAATATCGGTTGTTTAATATGGTCAAGCACCCTTCACCCATCCATAAAAATAACACAAAAACCCAATCCTTCCTTATAAACCTCTAACCTGCTAGTAGACACAAAATGACTCATAGTCTCACTGCAGTCTCTTTACTAACAATACCTCTAATATCTTCAACTATCACTTCACTACCCACTACATTTAGGTCATTATCCCTCACACCCCAAGTACGACCCGCGTCATCTACCTTCACAAAGACTCCCATTATCCTTGTGGGTAACTCACCTTCTTAATCCATCTTCTTTTCCTTCTAGACCTTGTACATCTACATCACCTTTACCCAAGAAGGTGTAACCCAAAAACAAGACCCCACTACCCACGACAAGGTAGTCAAAACAACTCCACACCCTCCTACTCGTCCATCTACTATACCCCTACCCAAACAAACCTAACCAATACCTCAAACCACACCAGCACCTAAACCCATTGCTCGCCCATTCCTACTCTTCCAAAAACAATTGCAGACAACCAACACACCTACACCCAAACCCACATTCACTTCCCATTGTGATCCACTAGTAGAGGTCCTATGCCAAAATTTTAACCAACCTCCTTAAGATTTTGTTATCACATTACCACCACTTTGACCTTATGACCCCCTCAAACCCAAGCCAAAAGGGTTTGATGATACCAAAATTTGCACATATAATCATGTGCTAGAGCATAATGTGGAGAAATGCAAGGTCTTCAAAACCATCCTTATCCAATTATGTCCACGTAGAAACCAACTTTGATGACAACGACATTCTTCGATGAGGATCCTGCTTCACCAACACCCATTCCCACATTTCCCACTCAAAACCACAACCTCCACCCTCACAAACTCCTAGAACCACACACAAAATTTGAAATTAACATGGTTTGCATCAAAGAACTTTCCATGTCACCACCCAAATGTCATTGTACCCAACTAACCTCATAGGAAATTTTCTCCTCAATATTTTTTTTCCCTTCATGTCGTTATACCACTCACCCTACACCTTATCCATTTTCAAACTTCCCTCAAATCAACATGGTACACGTCACTACATGTGTGCAGAAGGGAAAAGAAAAGGCAACTAACCCACCAACCAATCCTATACCCAACATACCATCTGCACCCATACCTAAAATAACTATTCTCAGCCCCCATACCCCATTTCTAATGGCATCACACATCACACCATGCTAAAAAAACTACACCAATCCCCTCAAAATGTCCTTATATGACCTCATCCAAACCTCGAATCCCATTATTAAGCTCTCATGGAGGTTCTTCAATCTATTGAGGTTTTACCCAATGACCCTACACCCATAGCCTCCATCATCACACCCCATCATGTAGCCTCTCTCACCAAATTACCACCTTCATCCTCACCTCACCTTGCTCACCAAGTGGCCTCCTTTAGCTTCTTAGAGGAAGAGATTCGCCATACCAAAATGATGACCTAGACCCAACCCTCTTCATCTCTGTCCACATTGATGACATATGGTATGTCGTGTGATGATTAATGGAGGCATTAAGATTAACATCATTTCATCCCATGCATTTGATCAAATGTGCATACTTGAAAATTACATGCACAAACATCTGGTCATGTTGTGTTCATTCAACGATGTTATCACCTCCACACTAGGCACTATCATCCTCACATTCATGTGGGCCCCCGCATTGTTCTAGAATTGTTTTATGTTTTGGAGGGGGAATTCCAATATAACTTGTTGCTTGGTAGACCCTGGATCCATGTCATGGGTTGCGTTCCTTCCACTTTGCATCGTTGTGTAAAGTTTGAACATGAGGGACACACTTATACCATTCCAGCTGACCCATCACCTTTCAAAACATGTAACATGCTTTACCGACCCAATGATGTGCTCATACTGTCAAGCCATCTACCTCTGCAACCACTACCGCTTCACCTACACCTCCACCTACCAGTACAACCATTGCTTTCACCGCACATACCTCCTCTATTCCTACCACTACTATAACCTCCATGACTGACCCATTAGCTGCCCAATCCATTAACTCCACCTCCGCATCAACCTCTGACACATCATCCATACTAGCTACCTACATACCAACCAATGATCCCTTGGAAGGTGTTTTTCAATGCCTCACTCTGGGGGAGTACCGCCTATATAGTGTCAACACATTCCTTACTCCACACGAGTATGGAAGCCTTCACCAACACCCTCGCTATGATCACCGTATAAGAGAATGCCTCCTTTATGGTCCTCCTCATCTTCGTACTAGTCTCACCTATGGGGGACTTAATACTACCACTTACACACCTGAACCACCATCACAACCCCACCCATTTTCCGTTGACTTCCAATCACTTACCAATCGCCATTTTCCCACACCTTCCTTCACTGCATTTGTGCTTGGAAGGGTTTTTTTGATTTCTTCTTTTGAGCAAGGCCACCCATACCATTATTCCATGTACCACCCACAAACATAATGACCGTAGTGGTATTAGGCTTCCTCGAACCTCCTACCAAATAGGCCCGCATTGAACTCATTAAAGACCCTAGCCCTTCTCCACCTTCATCACCACCCTCACCGATGGAGTTGATGGATCCTGAATCTATCCCTCCTAACTTTTTTTTTTTTTCATAAACACCATTTCCTTGGGGCCTTTGACTTATCAATGTGAAGGTGAGGCCCCTTCCACTCTCCCATTCCTGTATCCTAAGATGATCGATGATGACACACCTATCATTAACATCATTCAATGTCAGGATGATGAATCCATACTCACCTACCTTGGTGCAAAAGACTCATATATTCATCGGTTGTTACCTTTTGAGACACAAACCATGTTGAATGAATCAACTATTGAGATCAAAATTCATACTCAGGATGACCCACACATCCTAAAGATCGACAAATCTTTAGATGTTGCTAAATAGGAAGCCATCACTTCTTTTCTCCGAGATCATAACCATGCTTTTGCTTGGTCTTACATAGACATGCCGGTATTGACCCCACCATAGTGGTCCACAATATCATAACCGTTCCGATGCCAAACCTATCAAACAAAAGCTAAGGAAAATGCACCCTCACATTGCTCTTCTCGTCAAAGAAGAACTTTAATGCCTTCTTTCCATTTCCTTCATCTTACCCATTGATTATCCTCATTGGATTTCTAACATTGTCCCTATTACTAAAGCAATAGGGGGACTCCGCATTTGCATAGACTTCGTGACCTCAACCTAGCCTACCCGAAAGATGACTTTCCCTTACCCGGTATTGATCAACTGGTTGACCTCACCACTGGTCACGAGATGCTCTCACTCATGGATGGTTTTTCGGGTTATAACCAAATTTTTCTTACCTGGGAAGATCAGCACAAGACCGCATTCATTACCCCTTGGGAACCTTTTTACTATCGAGTCATGCCTTTTGGCCTTAAAAATTTTGGTGCTACATATCAGCGTGTTATGACTTACATCTTCCATGATATCATGCATCACATATTGGAAGATTGCGTGGATGATCTCTTTGGCCAAATATAAATGTTGCAACAAGCACCTCACCATCCTCAAAACTATCTTTGATTACCTCATTAAATATTGGGTCCGCCTTCAACCTAAAAAGCAAGGAGGGTTCTGCAGTGGTGGGATATAGAAGTTGACCCTACCAAAGTCAAGGACATTCTAGAAGTGCCTCCAGTGCCCACTAACCTTAAACAACTCCGTAGCAGGGCAAGGTAAATTGTAGTCCATTCACCATTTCATTTCACAATTATCTCGATCGGTGTCAACCATTTCATCATCATCTGCTTAGGAAGGATGTCTCATTTAAATGGGATGATAACTATCACAAAGTTTTTGAGGCCCTAAAATAATACCTTCTTCAACCACCCGTACTCATTCCACCTAAAGATAGTCAACCTTTTACCTATACATATCATCTACCGATCATTCCTTAGGGGCCATGCTCACTCATCGTGATGAACAACAAAGGGAGTAGGTGGTTTATTACATAACCCATACTCTTTTGGACTATGAAACCCAATACGACCATCCATAAAATCTTTTCTTAGCCTTAGTTTTCGTTGCCACAAAATCCGCCATTACCTACTCAACCACAAAACCTATGTTGTACAACAAAATCCTTTACACTTCATGTATGCCAAACCTTATCAAAATCAGCGTGCCACATGATGGCTTATGCTTTTAGCTGATTTTAACCTTAAATTCATTCACCAAAAGTCCATTAAGGGGAAGGCTATCACTGACCAACTAGCCGACGCACCTATTTTCAAGGACCAAATCTCTAATTTTGACTTTCCCAATCAATCCATGACTTACCCTTTCCTAGAAAAACCTCCTTACCAAATGAAATTGTTCTTGATGGTTCCAAGTGTCAGCATGGGTGTGGGTTTGTTGTTATCCTCATTCCTATGGATGGAGAACCCATGCCCTTGTCTTTCAAACTAGACTTTGAATGCACCAACAATATTTTCGAGTATGAAAGCTCATACTAGGTCTTGAGGCTGCCTATGCCCTAGATGTCAAATCAATCCACATCTTTGGTGATTCACAATTGTTCATAAACCAAGTCAATGGTATGTACCAATCTCAGGTAATGAGATACTTCAAATTTATAAACATCATGTAGACATAATTTTGACCATTTGATGATTGTTACACCCTTCAAACCATCCCATGTTCAACCAAAAATTTGCTAAAATACCATGGCCTTTTAGCTTCCCAAATACCCGCTTCCCCACCGATTCCAAAATATTTTACCTATACATATAATGCCTCCATTCACCTTCTTATTTACCTCATGATGTTTACTCAATCGGAAATGACACCTTGACTCAAGTGACCTCTGGTATAAACAATACTCACTACCTTTCCTCTCCATCTTACCTGATCTCACCCATAATGGACAACGTGCCTTCCTTAAAAGGTCTCTCATTTTGTTATTCTGGGGACCTCTATAAGCATGAATTTGATGGTATTCTCTTACGATGCCAAAAAAGTTTGAAATTCCTTATACCATTAAGGAGGTTCATGATTGCATATGTCGAGGTCATTATAGTGGCCTTGCTATTGCTAAGCTTATTCTTCACCTAGAATTATTAGCCGAACCTTAACCATGATTGTTGTGACTATGTCAAATGTTGTGTGAAATTTCAACAACATTCCAATCTTCATCATACACCCATTCATGCCTTATGGGTCACTCGTGACCTTTGCCCTTCTCTCAATGGGTTTGGATCTTGTCGGAGAAATCAATCCTCATTCTTCCCAATGCCATCAATGGATCATAACTACTCCTAAATACTACAAAAATGGGTGGAAGCCATACCACTCATCTCCACAAAAGCCAAGAAAATATGTGAGTTCATTAACCATCACATCATTTGTCACTTTAGTGTCCTCATCACCTCATCATATGAAAATGGAAAACAATTAAAAACAAAACAACTAAAAAACTTTTGACGCCTTTGCATTTAACTTAGTTTCTCATCACCTTATTACCCACAAACCAACAACAAATTTAGATCCACTAACAAAACCATCAACAAAATTATCATGAAAGTGGTTGATGATATTGGAAAGGATTGGCATACACACATTCCTTTTACCCTTATGGGCATACCACACTAGTATTCACACTTCCCACTATGACCACACCTTTAACTTTGGTCACCTACGGTATAAGGCTATTCTCGCCTCTTGAAGTCTAGATACCCTCGCTCGCATTTCTCTTCATGACATGTTATGGAAATAAGAGCATTTCATTAAAATATGGGACAATAAGTGCCCTTATAGATGCCTCAAAATCTATGAATGTATCAAACATTATGCAAAGGTTCAATGGCATTACCTTCTCACTTTGGTAAGTGAAAGGAATAAATAACCATTACACAGACCCTTAACAAGATTTAACGTGGTTCACCCAATTTGGGAAACGTCCTCAAGAATCAACCTTCATCATATATTTTATTTGAATCAGCCTCCCCTTCTCTCAATGGGGTTTGGATACCCAAATCCATCCTTTCTTTCCAAGCTATGGATCAAAATCTACCAAATTACCCAAATTCAAAACACACTGCAATACACATTTGCTTGTTCTCTATCATATGCATAAGACCATATAAATAGAGTTCATAACCATCATCATTTTAAAAAACTATCATCATCAAACAATGGGGAAAAACAAAATGTCCCAAAACCTATGGGTAACAAAAACAAAACTCCACTCAAAACAATGGGCCTTTAAATTCAACGGGCCTCCCAAAAAGGAAATTATTACTTACCAAAACCCATGGGTTAATAAACCACCCATGAAAACTATGTGGGCTTCCATGAAACCCCCTTCCATCGGATCTTCACGAAGCATCACCCCCAAGACCCTATGGGCACCCGTTCACATGGACAGAGTGGGACGCCAGTAAAAAATACAGTGTACTATGTATCTTCACATAGAAGAGGTTGTACCACACTCTAACATGAAAATAGGCTCCACAAACATCTCCAGACATGCTTATTGATGATGACTTTCATCGGGACCGCTTAGCACAACTAGAGTTATTTGATGAACATCATCTTAATGCTCTAGATCACCTTCAATTTTACCAACAATGTATCAAATGTGCTTATGACAAACATGTTTATGAATGCACCTTCCAGTCAATGACATTTTCTTAAAAGAAAATCAACTTGTAACAAAAGTAGAAAAAAGTAAACGTGGAAAATTTTCTCCTAATTGGCTTGGACCATACATCGTAACTCATACCTATGGATCGGGTGTCTATCGTTTTTCCTCACTTGAGGGTAAACCCACGGAAAGCCTAAGCCCCTTAATGCATTGCATCTTTGACCATTCTATTGTTGACTTGTTGTCCTACTTTGTCCTTTGTCTCTTTATAGGCTCATTCCTTGAGCGCTATCCACTCCATACACCTCCCTAACGATTAAACAAGAATAATGTGAGTACCGTCACTTATTATCTTCTCATGAATATGTGTACCATGATACTACACATAACATGATTCTCATGGATACTTTTCATCTACCTTTAGATGAGATCCCATGGTCATTCCACCTCGCCTTTTGAACAAGAGTCATATCCTTCACCTTGGTCATTTTCCGTGATTTCAAAGACCTCAAATGGGACCAAACTCATTGAGTAAATCTTCTAATAAAAATAATGACTCCCTCAAAAGGACATCTTCCTCTCCACCAAATCGCTACTATAAATAGACTACTCCTTCGAAAAAACAGCTATGTGAAGCTTCGAAAAAAAAAAAAAATGAGAGAAACGAAGCTTCACTGCATCGATCAACTTCATGAAGACCTCAAGGACTACCATATTATTTATCCCATATAGACTTCCCGCACTTGATCAGTCTATCTATCAAAAAAAAACTTTTTAGTCATGGACTTGTCCATTGTGACCTCAGACCTCTTTCCCAAAAGACCTGTCACTCCAAACATATCTGATAACTACTTTTCACCCACCTTACCATTTACACTCTCATTTCCTCAATCACCTCAAGGGACATCTTGGAATTTTGACATTTGGTGATCCTGTGACTACTTTCACCATAGAATAGTTAATCATGCAATGCCTTTTGGATCTTGTGTTCATCACCCCCTTCAAGGTATGATCTACTTGGTATGATCCTACCCAATCAGGTGGCTTTATTTCCCCCTCTTATCTTTTAACCATATTTGTTTACATTTTGATTACCTTATACAAGACTTGGTCCTTGATGCTTACCTTTGGGGGTAATCCTCCCTTTCGCTATAATCACCTTCACCTACAACATTTTACCTATAATTTACCCACACCTATTAAACCTAAACCCACTACATGCCCATAAACCTACCAACTCATTCTCATATTCTTCCTAGCTCATGAGAGAACTACATCGGCTGAGGTCCCTTTTCGTCGGGACTATGTAGGCAACACTCTAGGGCATGGGGGGCCCTTGGAGGTTAGCTGGCCATTCTCTACCCTAAACAATTCATCAACCATGCCTAACTCACCATTTACCTCACATTTTACTTAGTTACCCTTTTCTAACAAAATTGGAAATTAAGCCACATACATAACAAGTTATTTAACATTTTATAAATTTATTACACTTACCATCTCTCATCATCACTACATAGATTATACATTTCACATATGACCCATAATATCGATGCACAAACATAATGAATCATCAAACTATGCATTGATCCATGCCTAAAACATTTCACATATAACCCTAATAGTATCATTCATGCCTAAAAACCATCCAATGACTCAATCCATGCCTAAACTAGCCGATCCATGCCTTCATCCATGCCTAAACTGACCTAACTCCATCATGCCTAACTCACCTAATTTCCATCCATATTAAAATAACAAATCCATATCTCATCTAACACAAACCATAAAACTAATATCTCATAAACATATTAATACATCACAAAATACCATGAATCTCATCATATAAATCAATCAATGTGTATCTCAAAATACATGCCTATCTCATCATGGCCATCATCTCAAAAATGTTGGCACGTAGGCTGATATATAATACAAAATGTCATCACACATGCAGGCTAGTCTCATATATACACAAAGAATGAATGAATCAATAAAAAAATATTTGGCACATAGGCCGGTATATGCTCACAATATACAAAAATCACTCATACATCCTCACTATCTTTGGCACACAGACGGTATGTGATAAAAATATGACTATATTCGGCACACAAGCCAACATATATATCAAAAATAATCACTACTATACATCAAAACTCAGGGTGGCTACATATAGACATCTTTCTCAGATATTCCTCCATCTCTCGTCACCTACTTGCACCCTCGGCCTCCTGTGTCCCTGCTGACACATCACCTAGCTATGGTCATCATGTGCTAGTGGCCTCTCCCTGATTGGGCCTCAGAGCTCACTTCCCTCCTGTGCTCTCCACACTATGTGTGTAGGATCTCGTCCTCTCACTAGATGCCTGTTGTGCTTATACTCTCCATATGAGAGGAAGTCTATCCCGACTGCCATGAGCTGGTCCATGATAGTATCGTGCCTCACCTAGGGCATCCTGTAGCTGGATATAGGCATGGTCTAAGGTGGTCCCATAGGTCTCGGCCCCTATACCCTGCCCCTGCACCAATCCTCGTGAATCGGGACCAACTCCTGCGCTGTGGTGGTGCCCCTACCCTCGGTGCCTGTGGTGGTGGCCCCTATCCTGTGCCTATATCTGGGCATGTAAGACCCCAATCTATGCCTGGGCTATGGCCAAATGGCCCTGTAATCCTGCCACCTAAGCCTGTAAGGTTGCCACCTGACCATCTCTATCTCCATCTCCTCCATCACCTCCACCCTCTCCCTCCACCATCTGGGCCTGTAGACTAGCCACCTATACTTGTAGCTCTGCTACCTCTACCTCTAACCCCTCCAGTCTATGTCTATAGTATACCTATCTACGTGATCAACATCGCTACTGCCCCTGTAGGGCATCTCTCTGTACTATCACGGTAGGTAGCTAAATCTGGCTACCTGGTCTAGGTGGTATGGCTCGTAACTGAGCCACCCACCACTGCCTATACCTATCTGTGCATCTGGCATCATCAATCCACTGATCCAATGGCTGCTCCTCCTCTCCTATAGGCATTGTAGGTTGTGGTAGAGGGAGAGGCCTCTCCACGTCATCTCTCGATACTGTGGGAAGGGCGGAGGAATATCTTGTATGAGCCTAAACTACCATCGGACCCTATCGATCGAGATCATCTCATCCTCCCCAACATGTGACCCTGTATCCACCTCTCTAGTTGGAGCTCAGCTAGCTCCTCATGCATGTGCCTATATGAGGGGAATCCCACATATGGCCTCCAGATAATGTCCACTCTGGATAACCCCTCCAACAACTACCGAAAATGGGCCACATCATATGTCAACCTATCTGACCTCCGCTCTCCTGCAACTAGCACCCATCTCCTATATCCCAACCACACACATCTTGGTGGGAATGCATCTACTCGAGGCATCCCTATAGGTCAAACACAAACTATGTGCTCATAGGCCCAGTAGTGTAGTATAAATGTACAACACAAAGCTAAACCTACGCAACCACCCACACCCACAAGCTCTCGTATAGTACACCTAAAAATGTTGGTGCCCAAGTAAACCATGTCTCATGCACCATCATATCATGGAGCACCCCCATTAGTGAGTGGGGAAAGTATCCACCCTCTGCATCAGGCAGTGCATAGCAACACACTACCTCCATCAATAAAACTACTAGCCTCATCTCATCCGGATGGGCTAGGTACATCTCGCCATAGCTCGGGACTAGTGCTATGGAAGCTCAAAGCTCCATTACCCCTCACCAAATACGGTCCCGATCAGCTCCTCTGAGGCCTCGGAGGAGATAGAGTAATACATGGGCCCCCAATATGGGTAACCTTAGAATTTGGAACACGTCCTCTAGGGTGATGGTCATCTCACCCGTCGGAAGGTGGAATGTGTTGGTCGCGGAGTCCCATCTATCGATGAGTGTGACCATCAAACTAGGCTAAAAAAACATGTTGGTAGTGCAAATACCACTCAAGCCCACTACCTCCACATGCTATGCAGCTCCAATGGGCTCATTAGGCCACAATGTCACCAATAGTGGCGGAACCCTATCTCGCATGTGTAACTGTGATCGACCCTGCATCCAATCCAAAGCACAACATTAATCTACCTTTACCATGACCATATTCATCACTTATCATTACCTACCACCCTATTTTACCTTACCCATCCCAACCACCTAACCTACATCATTTTTTTGGACCCTTTTGCCTAAAATCCCGACCGGTGCTAGTTCATCCTAACCGACTTCGGTCACCCTTAAACATCGATCACCTATTTGACCGATACCGATTCAACTTGACTGACCACGGTTACCACATAACCATATCAGTCGGAACCGTTAGGTGACCGATCCCGGTTCTACCCGACCGATGCCGACCAAGCTTGACCGATGCCGGTCACTATCGTGAAAAATCCTGTGACTTCCCAAACCCCCTTTTTGTAAACCCTCCCACCTATCCCTTTTACCCCACCTACATTGACCTACACTACCCCAAAACCCCTACCCACCCCACCTATCCAATTTCCTACCCCCCCCCTCTTTTTACTCATTTTTCCCCATACCTGATTTAACTTTTTTTTCCCGCCCACAAAATACACAAACCCACCCAAATCCAAAAATAAACAACTCTTACACCATCTACTCTATCTAATTAACATTAAAGAGTTAGGCACTTACCTGTCACTCACTGCTCGCCATCTCGATGGCACATCTAGCCGCTGTGCTAGTGGTCCACCCGATCTCTCCCACCTCTGCCATCACCGAATATCTACCCACACACTCCAACCAATCAAATCCCTTGCTAAGATCTCATGGACCACTACTAACCAACCCAACCACCATCAACTCACCCTACCAGCTCACTGTCCCATAACCTCTAGATGCTTTTCTCACTTTTCTCTCTTTTTTTCCTTTCTTCACTTCGTAATTCACAAATGAATAATAAAAACACGGATTTTTTTGTTTTTATACAAAACCCGACCTAACCGACGACATGGTTCTCATGCATCGGTCTCATGCCCTACCTAACCGTCACCGATTTTCCTATACCGACGTTGGTTATCCATGACCGCCATTGGTCACCCTTACCTACACATTGCCCTTACTTTTCCATTTTACCCTACCCTCTACCTTGCTCTTTACCCCATACCTTTACCCAACCCATTAGCTTACCTTTCCTGACCTCGTCACTTCCTACCTCCATTTTTCCTCCTTTGGGGACTCATTATTTTCCCCTTACCTCGGCCTTACCCATGTCGTGACCTAGATATTTGGACCTGGACCATCGCTAGTGACCTTTGACCTCATGTGTTCACGTTATACCTTGTGGCACTATTACCTGTGTTGATTGACCCAATGACCTTACCTAGCCTATTTTGTGACCATTTATCCTGACCCTACCTTTGGTGTACCGAGAACATACCTAAACATTCCTGCACCTAACCTACATTGTGTTTCCTAACCTTATCCTATACCTTGGATACCGGATTCACTTCAACCTTGTTTGGATAAACCTATCGACCTTAGACGATGTAGAGTTTTCTGCTCTCTTAACCCAGTAGCATGTATAGTTTATACGTGTGCGTGTGTTTGTTTCATTGACTTGCTACTGTGACCCTGACCCATTACCTAGATCACCCGAGTAGACCTTTCACCCCTTTTTTTCCCTTGTCCCATTTGCCTTTTCTTCACATTTACCTTTTATCAAACCACTCACCGCTTCACCTATTTCCTCGTTAGTTCCTGGTTTGAGGGGATCACCTTCACCCTCACATGGGGCAACCACATCTTATTTTTGTTAGCATCACTTCCCAATACAAGCTACACAACAAAAAGGGGCAAAATGTAGACACTAAAATTAGGTCACACTCCCCTTTCATCCCTCGACATATAGGCACCCTTTATTACATTTACCTAGCCATGACCCCCTTCACCCCACTAATATTAATTTAATTAATTTAATTAAATTAATGCATTATCCTCACTATATTTATTATTTAAATATCTTATTTAAATAATATCTACACATATAGTTCACTTAGACACCTCACCAAGCTAACTCAACCTAAGACCTATTCTTAGCAAGTTCCCATAACTAACTAAGACTTACCCAAACCCTAAAAATCAATGCCTACATTCCCTCTAACCACATTCCCGCATGCTCACAAGAAGTTTGAGTCTAATCCATGGGATAACGACATGAGATCAAGAAAATCAAGAGGATCTCCCTAAGTTTAGTAAACCTAGGAAATCCCACCTTGACCGACGGTTATTTACCCCTAACCATTGCCGGTTAAGACAGACCACCATCGGTTACCCCTTTTAACCCAAAACAACCTTATTCTCAAGGTTGGAACTTGGAACTTGGAACTTGGAAGAAAGAAAGTTGATGAGAAAGAACACATCTCAGAGAGATAACGCATCTTCAGAGAGCCAATTCCAGTGAAAACTCACATCCAAGGAAGGAGATTGAGCATCTTCTCCTGCATAGCCATCCCAGCCATGATCTGATCTATCCAAGCAAAGAGGAGTGTGCATACAGCCCATGCAAAAGATTTTCTTCAGTTGGTGATCACTTGCATCCTTCAAACCCATCATCAACACCTCCATCCTTCATACATAGACCTTCAAGAATGAAATCCAAGTAAGTATAACATCATACTTCTCTGGTTTATTTCATTTCACCATTATTTTATCACCCATTGTTTATCTTGCTCCCTATTGACCTTCTCCAACATTTTCACCTCCATAGACTCATTAAAACCTCACAAAATCCTACTCAGTCACCCAATACCTCATCTCGACTAACCAAAATCCTTTGTGCAATCACAAAGGAGACCAAAACCTGTTCTGTGACATTTCCAGATCTCATAGTAGCGCCGATTATACCTAACCATGGTCAATCACCCCTGACCGACACCGGTCTGTGTTTTCCCACACAACCTTAAACAGAGACCTACCCACCTAATTTTACCTCACCCTCACTCACCTGTGACCTACCGAGACCTTTATCAAACCTGTAGAACCCATAACCAACCATTTGACCTTTGGATTCTATTCTAGCTTAGCCTATTAGATTAGATCTATTTTCTTATTGTGTTTTAAGTGAGATACCTAAATCATTTTAAAATAACAATAGGATTTACTTTGTTTACAACATTAATTTGTTTAAAACAGTGGACTGACAACCATCTAGGAAGTATCATACTTCTGGATCTAGCTCACACTAGGCAGTTCACTACCCATATTGTTTAATTCCTTCTGGTGGTCTTGTTTTCATTACAAGTAGTTCCTCATATCCAAAGGAAGCTCTCACGGAAGCTATGGATTCAAAAGTCATACGTGCAGCAAGAATCCATCAATTGACATTTGAACAAGTATTCCTCCTACGCCTGCTTACCCTATTTGTTTCGTCAACACTTCAAAGAAACAATCTAAGAAAAAATCTTATTTTCTTTTTCTTGTGTCATATGCAAAAAGATGAGCCAATATAATTGCTCCAAATATCTTTTCATTTCACATTTTTTAGATTTGTGAAATTTGAGCCAATAGAATTGCTCCATATTTTGCTTTTTTCAGTCATTCATTTGTGGCAGTAGTTATCCAATAAGAATTTTCCACCTTTTTCACATTTTTCAGTGTTTGTCAGTATTGCGAAAAGTGAGCCATTTAAAAGGCTCCAAGTTTTTTTCAGTTTGCTTTAGTCAGTTTGGTTACACTACAAAGTGTGAACCAATAGCATTTGGACACATACATATGTTTTTTCACATTTGTCAGCCTTTGTCATTTGTGAAGTGTGAGCCATTTAAAAGGCTCCACGTATATTTTTTTTGGCTTAGTCTTTGTCAGATTTGTGAAGCGCAAACCAATTTTTTTTTTTGACATGTATATTAATCTTTTAATTGTGTTAGCCTTCACAAGTGTCAGGTTGTTAGTTTTGCTTTGACTTAGCCTCTTAAATTGTGACACCTGTCTTATACCTTTTCGGACCTGAAATTTATTTTAAGTTTGATTCATTTCAAAGACCTTAAATCCGCCTAAGGAAATGTTTTAAATTTTAGCGGAAAGCCACCAAGTATCAATTTTTAGCCATTAATTTTTCTACAAGTGGCTATGTTTGATTAAGACTTTGATATCGCATTGTGTCAGAGTGTAAAAATTTATCCAATGAATTCAAGACACGTATATATGCTTCTTTTTCTAATTAATTAGTTTCGACTTATTAGTTGCATTGTGAAATGTGAGCTAATTGAAATGTGTCAAGATCTAGAACTAGATGTGTGATAAAAGTGATTAGGAAAAATTGAGGAGGATCTGCAAGCTTGACATATCTATCTCCAAATATTTCAATTTTTGGAAATTTAGTTTTCAAGATGCTCCATGTAATGTGTCAGTGTGTGTATTGAGCGATAAATGTGGAAAATGATGTAATTGTTATTGCAATCCAATTACCAATAAGGATGGTTGGGTAGCAGGTGATGTGATAGATTAGAAGTTCAAATTGCATGCAATAAAAAAAAAATCTAGCTAATATGATTTTCACATATTCTATAGATAGGCCGGTCATAGTTGTTCAAAAAAAAACTTCCTAATTACATACCTTAAAAAATGAAACACATCCATGGTCCAATAGAAAATTCATGCAGACTCAAAATAATACTAGGCAGATCTGAATGTCACTCCGTAGAATTTTTCAGAGAGAAGAACGGGTAGATCTTGTCAGGATGATAGTGAGCATGTGATTATTATTTTCTTCTATACCTCACATGTTCCCTCGATCTGAACAATTATTGCACTTGAACGATGTTACAGTTGAATGCATAAAACCTCAGATCTCGAGCTCCAATCTGGAAACTATGACAATTCTGGTGATGGGAAATAGATAGTGAACTATCCGTGAGCATACTCAACACCCAACAAGTTGCAATTTGAATGGCCAAATGATAGGTCTTGATGTTGAGATGATGAGTCTGACAGAAATATTGGGATATGAAGGAACTACTCAAGATAGCTATGTAGGATCCATTGCAAGCTTCTTTTCTCTACTATTGGTAGGGGTAATAACCATCAAATTGTCTGGATCGCCCTAGCATAACCTTTATATCTCCATCACACGGATCAGATACTGCTCTGATACCACTGATAAAAACTACACAATAAAAAATAAACACCGAATATTATAACATGCAAATTGAATTCATTTGGGATATCAATTACAATGATAGAGTTTACATTTATAATGTTTGATCTCCTATAAAGGTGGAGTCAAAATTCATCTTCAATCCCTCATATAACTCTCCATGAATCTCTCAAACTTATCCCTAGGATATCTCTCACATCCCTTTATTATCTCACACACCAAAATAACTACGTGAGTTTATTCAATAACTTTACTCACACACAACTATTAGCTATATTATTAATATGAGTTGTATTAACTCATTATTAATATTATTACAATTTATTAATAATGTCACAATATATTTGTAACAAAAATGACACGTGTATTTGTTTTTGATGTTGTTAGTCTTGTTATAGTCTTTGACTCGTGTTTATTTGTATGTTGTTGCAGGCCCAAAAAGGAATTAACTTTAATATTTAAATAGTTTGTATCCACCCAAGGATCTATTTTAAAGCCGACATGTGCCTCTCTTATTTTTATTTGTTAAGTAATTCATTTTTGAGCTCTCCCCATTGATTTTCTAAATAACTCATCGAGCTCTTGTAGCTCAACTCGACTAATCTCTGTTAAATCGATCTTAATCTCAATCAAAGCTAGTATTTTTTGATTAAATTTGATATGATTACATTCTTATAGAAAATTAAAAGATCTGTAGCTTGTTTTTTGTCTCTGTTTGGCTTCCTTGTTTTGTTTTTTAGTTGTATTTGTCTCCATTCCATCTGAGCATTAAAATGGCTAGTTCTGCTAGTTTTTCTTTAGATAAGTCTCAACTCTTAAATGGAACAAATTATAGCATTTGGAGAGTGCATTTAAAATCTTGTTTCATGGCTAGAAAGCTTTGGGATCTTGTGACTAATATAGAAAAATGTCCCACAAGGAGACAAGCTACCCTAAAAACCTTAGTTCTTTTTCTCGAAAATCTCAGGAAGCTCTATCCATCCTATTGCAAAAATTAGAGATAAATTATTAATGCATATAAGCCATGTGGACTTGTGTGCGAGATGGATGGAAACAACTAGAAACTATGCATGAAGGTAGTAGGTTCGTGAGGAGAGAATTAAACTTGTTTTAGATATGTTTACAACGTGCATGATGGGGAATGAGAAAATTTTCAATTATTTAGCTAAAATTAATAAAATTAAATCTCAATTAAATGGTTGTAATTATAAATTATTTCAAGATAAGATTCTATAATTCATAATTCAAATAAATATTCATGAGAAATTCATAAATTACATCTCAATTCTTAATTCTAAGTATCAGAATGAGAATGATCTTCCTAATCTGGACACTTTGTCTTCTTTGTTAATTCAAGAAGAGAGAGTCATGGAGAACTTTGATTCAAAAGAGACTTCTTCTCAAGCTCTGTTCTCATAGAATCATAATTCTGCTCATAATAGAAATAATAAGAATCATAATCAGAAGTCTAATATCAGATATAGATTTAAATAAAATCTAAAGACTTATTTTGCTAAGAACAATTAGAACCTTAAAGTCAATTTTAATGAAACTTGTAATAAGTTTGGAAAAATTGGGCACAAAGATTCTAATTATAGGGTAAATAATAACAAAACAACTAAAGAATGCTAAGAACAACAAGCCTAATAATCATAAGAAAAATTAAAAGAAAAATTAAGAAAATGTGGTTGAGCAGTTTCTTTCATATTTCCCTTCCATCTACAAATGACAATGAATGGATTCTTGACAATGGTGCATACAGAACATGATTTGTACTCTTGGTATCATCTAATATGTAGTTAAATGTGAAGAGAATATCATCTAGGAGATAATGAATCATTATTTTTGAAGTTTATTGTAATGTTAAGCTAACAAATGGTGTAATTAGGAATGTCTTATATATTCCTCAATTGAAAAATAATCTTTTTTCATACTTGCAGCTAACTAAATAAAACTACAAAGTTGTTTTACTGCAAGATAAGTTGTACGTAAAAGATCAGTTTAAAATTTTTATTGCTTTTGGCATTCGGAAAACTAGTTTGTATATATTTGATGGTTTTGTGTCCAAGTCTTTCTTTTCTTCCTCTTCTAGGAATGCTATTCAGATTTGGCATGAAAGACTTGGTCATGTAAATTTCAAAAGCTTGTATGATATGTCTAGACTGAATCTTTTTGTTGGTCTTCCAAAGATAAATTCAAGTCATGAAACTTGTGAAAGTTTCCTATGTGGTAAGCAACATGCTCAACCATTCCAAAAATATCACGCTCCAAATTCTTCTCACTTATTAGAACTAATTCATAGTGATGTGAGAGGTCCACTTTAGGTTCCTTCTCTCAGTGGTGCTTTGTATGCTATTTTTTATTGATGATTACTCTAGAATGACTTGGTCTTATTTCATTAAGAAGAAGTATGATGTCTGTCTAAGTTTTAGGAATTTAAAGATCTAGTTGAAAATTATTCTAATATGAAAATTAAGAGAATTAGGAATGATAATGGAGGTGAATATGTTAGCAAATATTTTGATGAGTTATGTGTGTCATGTGGGATTCAAAGAGATTTGACTACTCCTTATTCCCCTCAACAAAATGGCATTATAGAAAGAAAGAATAAAACTGTCTTAGAAATGGCTAGGACTATGATTCATGCTTCCAATGTGCCTAAGTTCTTATGGGCTGAAGCTATGAACACTACTTTATATATTATTAATAGATTACCTACTAAATCTCTTCATCAAGCTACTCCTCATGAAGTTTGGACAAAGCAAAAACTAGATATTTCTCACTTAATAATATTTGGTAGTCTGCTTCTATCTTCATTCCAAAAGACAAAAGGAAGAAGCTTGATCCAACCTCTTTTTCTTGTATTTTTGTTGGCTATGGATGTAAAACTAAAGGATTGAGAGTTTATGATCCATTCAAGCATGACATTATTGAAAATAGAAATGTTCAAGTCTTAGAGAGAACTTTCTCTGATGATCCTCATGAACCCTCCTCTGTTGCTCTAGAGATAGAGCCTGATAATTCTTCTCCCATGGAAACAGAAGTTCAAGAGGTTGATTATTTTTATATATATGATGGAGATTGAGGGGGATTCATCTCAAAATTTCTTGCAACCTAAGATTCCTAAATGGGCTCAAATTCTTGTTCAAAACTCTCAGCCTAATAATATTAGAAAGCTAACTAGAAGTCAACATACTTATCATGCCTTGATGACCCTCTATGAGGTAGAACCACAATCCTTTGAAGAAGCATCTCAAGATGATAGATGGATTCAAGCTATGAAGGATGAATACAATGCCTTAATAAAAAATGACACTTGGGAACTAGTCCCTCCTCCTTCTAAAAGAAGCATTGTAGGATCTAGGTGGTTGTTCAAAATCAAATACAACTCTCTAAAAGAGATTAAAAGTTCAAGGAAATTTTTGTAGCTAAACCCTAAACCCTAGTTTCACTAAGAAATTAGGTATTTACTATGTTGAGACCTTTGCTCCCATTGCAAAGATGAACATTGTAAGAGTTATTATTGCATTAGTCAGCCAATATGGTTGGGAGATTCACCAAATGGATGTTAAAAATGTATTTTTAAATGGTGAATTAAAAGAAGAAATCTATATGAGCCATCCTAAAGGTTTTTAAGAAACTGATAAAGAAATTTATGTCTGTAATCTTAAAAACTCTTTATATTGTCTTAAGGAAGCTCTTAGAGCTTGGTACACTAAAATTAATAAGTTCTTTCACAAGCTTGTTTTTGAATTGTTGTTACGATAATGATTTATTTGTTAAGTTTGATAACAATAATATTATCAATATTGTCATTTATGTTGATGATCAGTTGATTCTTGGCAATGATATAAATTTAATATTTAGATTAAAAGAAAGGTTAAAATGCGTTTTGAAATGATTTATTTAGGTGTATTAAATCATTTTCTTGGCATGATTATATTTCAAGATCATATGTCTATTGTTGCATCTCAATCTCAGTCTACTATGAATTTTATTTGAGTATTTAACATGATTAATTGTAAGCATGTTTCCATTTCTATTGAAGTTGGTGTAAATTTAGACACTAAACTAAATTGTGCTAAATTTGATCCTACTACGTATAGGCACTAGTTGGTATTCTAATTTATTTGACTATTACTAGACCTGACATTTCTTATGCAATAGGAGTAGTTTCAATATTTATTCAATAAAATTAAGGATCATTGGAAAATGGAAAAACTAATTTTGAAATATATTAAAGGAATAGTTAATGATGGTACTTTTTATTCTTCTTACAATGATGCACAATTATTTGGTTATTGTGATTCTAATCATGTTGGTGATGCTATAGATAGAAATTCTACTTCTAGATATATTTTCAAGTTGGGTGTAGGTGCCATCACTTAGATTAGAAAGAAGTAACCAACAATTTCTATCTCTTCTACTGAAGAAGAGTATAAAAGTGTTATGGAAGCTGCAAAAGAAGTTGTGGCTGAAAATATTGTTGGATGAACTGCACATGGGCATCAAAGGGAACATTACTCTTCTATGTGACAACCATAGTTAAATTTCTCTTGCAAATAATCTATTTCAACATCAAAGGAAAAAGCATATTGAAGTTCATATATACTTTATTTAAGAGAAAGTTCTGAATGGTGATATAGATCTCAAGTCTTGTTCCACTGAAGATCAAGCTGCAGATATCTTCACCAAGCCATTGTGTGTTGTGAAGTTTTTCAAGTTTTGTTCCTTTTTGGGCCTATCAGAGTTTCCATTAAGGGGAGTGTGCATGAAAATGCCACCTCTTAATAGCTATTGTAAACTTCCAATACTTCCTCCATTTTGTAATAAGTAAATGTGTCACTCTATGTGAAGTTACTTGTAAATCCCAGTGAAGATTTAGTTGTGGGTATGCCTTAGTTTATAAAAGGATCCATAATCTGATGTAAGTATTCATATGTAAAAAACTTGTCTTAAGAATTTATGTATGGGAAGATCTGTTGATTTCCCTTGTTTGCATGCTAGCCTAAATCATTGTTGTTGATTCAAGGATCTATAAATTATTTTGTAGAAACAGGTAAAGTTGGCTTGTTAATTTTTGTTTTCCCACTTAACATTAAGAGGGAGTGTTGGGGTGTTAATTTCAAGTGGGGATACCATTTGGTGGACCACCACTTAGACATCCCCTATCTTAAATATTATTTTTAATAATCTTAGTCGGTCTTCATAGCTAAAAGAGTGGAGTAGTATAACCACTCACCCATCTTATATAAATAGGATGATCCCTCATGGGATTGGACTACTTGGTAATATTACTTTAGATAATGTACTAATAGACCAATTGATTTAAGCTTAGCTACTTATGCGAGTTGTTATACAATGAGACATAAGTCTGCTATTGTTTACTGTGAGACCGAGGAGTGAAGTGGAAGTGTTGGGTGAAAGTTTGATAAATTATTAATATAAGAAAATGTATTTTTAGGGATTTTTTTCCTTTGGGTTTCTCCACTTAAATATAACATCTCTTTTCTTATTTAATTTCATCTATTTTTATGTTCTATCATTCATGATATGTTAACTCTTATATGCGTATGTAAACAATGTTTAATTTCTGCACATTATAATCTATAATCCTTAATTTTTATTTGTGGATCTCTTATTCTTCAATTATATCTTCCCATATTTGTTCTAACACTCTTTATAATTCTATTTGTATGAGACCAATTTTTTTCTTTATGTACTCGATAATTTTCATACACATCATTTTACAATATTACATCATATAATAGATGTTTTAATATCACACTAATATATAATAAATTACCATAATGATCGATTAACGTTTCTTCTAGCTTCCCGATACATAGATCCAATGATTTTATTGTGAATTTTACTCCACGCTCAATAAAAGGTAGGACATAGTGTCCAAAACTCTCACTTTTATGTTCATATCTCAACACATAAAACAAAGTGATGGGGAGGTTATTAGTATTTTTAATGACTTTAATTTTTGTATGTTCTTCGTATGCAGTTTTAATTTTGTGTATTTTGTAGTGCATAATAATCAAGAAGCTATTACCTTATTCCTATAATTACATTCTATGTGCATATTTATTTATACATCAACTTTGAATGTAGTCATTGTTCCATTTCAAACATTGATCTACTTGTGGCATTGTTTCTAAACATGAGGTAGTTGCACATTTGTTCTTAAGATCTATGCACTCGTCACATTTGGTAAAGAAGTTATTGTTAGTAATAAAAACAAGAGATAATTTTTTTCCATATTTTATTAAGGTTTGATTGTGACATTGGATGAAGGGCCAACAATGAAATTCCTCGCTATAAGTTTTAGGATGTATGCATAATTATAACATGTAAAAACATTCTCATTGTCACTTTATTTCCATCTTGTCCCACTAATTGAGACATATGTGGTGATATAGTGGAATTTATTTCAACCATTTTGGATATAAAAGAAATTTTGGTGACACTATTTGGCATTTATTTTTGTTTTCATGTATTACCATCTATTGTCCAACAGTCACCTTTTATCCAAGGTTGTATATAACCATAATAGGTTATCTTTGGGATCTCATGACATATGTACCATGAATTTTGACATACATCCATTCCAAATAATTATAATTTACCTATAATTTTCAATGAATTTTGGCCTCCATCAAAATTGATAGCATTTGTGGTGAATGCATTAAGTACAAAGATTTTAACGGTATTTTCGGTCATCCTTATAGTAGCATTCCAACCGTAATTAAAATAAGTGAGACATATATTAGAGAGACAACCTTCTTTGCAAGTATTTTTTCCAAATTCAAACAAGAATTAAACTCTTATTTTTTTCCCATTTTCTCTTACCTTTAGTGTACTATATGGAGTAGTATTTTCCTTTTTACATTTTTGGGAGTTGTAAAGTATTTTAGTAATTTTTCATAACTACTAAATTTGGAGTAATTAAATGATATTGGATCTACCGGTTGAGGTATTAGATCTTGAATGCACTCAACATGTGTACCAACACCTCTTCTATAATTTATTTTATATTTACTTGTTAACCGAACCAGATAGATGGGAAAAATGGCTAGCAAGACATGCGATGAGGGATCCTTTAGACATTGAGAAACCCTTAAAAATAGGTCTAATTATTTTATCAATATATGTAGCTCAAATATATTTCCATATAATTTTTTAAGTTTCAAAATGTCTTATTCACAAATATTTGTTCTGATCCTTTCTATAATAAATTTGTGCTCATTTGAAAAAAATTATCAAATTTGTTGTGACCGTTTTTAACTTTAAATCATATTCAATGTTTTGTATGGAGGATATTCTTGAAATTGATAATTTATGTTAACATGTCTGTAGTTATTGTTTTGAAATACGCCAAATTTTGGATTGGATAGAAAATTTTTCTATTGAGTTATAGCTTTGGATAGAAAAAAATTCCATGTAGTTATATTATTTTCCATCAAAACACGAAATTGGATAGATCCCAACATTGCTCTTGAAATCACATGTTCTTTTTGGACAAGAGATATAAACTCTTTGGATATGTTGTTATATCTTATAGCAAACTTATTTATGATCACAACATAGGTTGTAGAAAATTCAAATCTATCTTTCGGAGTTCATATACCATTAACTTCATTATTAGAATTTAATATTTCATGCATTTTAAATGTATCCTCTAACTCAAAGTGCTCATTATTTTTATTTGTCATCAACCCCAACATGAAAAATTCTTAAATGAAATGGTTAATCATTTCATTCCTTTATGATGGGATAAGGGTTCTCTTATTTTAAATATCTGCTTTGGTTTCACCATCATCAATTATGTTTGGTAGTTTCACTCTTTCATTGAATACAATGCTTATTGTGAAAATGAATAAGCCACACCCCATGTATTTGTAATTGAGTGTGTTTCGGATGGATACACTTGTTCCTCCACCACTTTCATACATTGAAGAATAAATCCACATGCTCGACTCTTCAAAAATAATATATTTTTGGGAATATGTAAAAGTATTGGTTTTAAGGATTCTATCAACTCACCAATACAAAGGAGAAATATATATAGCAATGTGAAACAAAAGAGACAACGTCTACTAGTGGCCTAGAGATAAACCTCTAGAAAATAAACATAGAGAAATAGGTTCAATCCAAAAATACCACACTAATGAAGAAATAAGACCCAAACTAAGAGGATTAAGCCCCGATGTCAAATGTCACATGAGTAGGCTGTAATAAATTTATGCTTTTTAGGATGGACCTCAGTCCATCCCTTACATTAACGTTATGGTTTAACTACACAAGAAAATCATTGACATGGGACACCTCATCCTCCAATGCAATTATCACTTCAATCCTTCTTGTTAAGTCGACTACAACCCACGTCTCACACCCGAACCATCACCACTTGTTTGTAGTGTTGTAAGGAGTATTTAAAATGGGTTGGTTAGAAGAATATATGCAAGATATTTTTTTAATTTTAAACATTTTCCTTCCTCTCGATGATCCCACATATTCTACCTTCATTTAAACATTTTCCAATAGTGTATAACTCGCCTCTTCCAAACCAATGCAAGTACTCGCCAAGTTTGACTCACGAGAAAAAACCCTATTCAACAGTCATATTGGCAAAGTAGGAAAACCATCCATTGTGTAAGACGTTATCTCTCCCTCCTCCTCCATGTCATAACCATCATCCATTGAGTCCTCATAAAATGCATCATTGACCTAATATACGGGAATCGAGGTCCCACCATGTTCTCTAGTCGAGGCTATGGATCACTAGTGTAGCACCTATTTATTTCATATTTAACCACTCAGTAGTTAGAAAAGATGACCGGGAACTCTCAATCTCTATCTTTTGTTACCATTTATCAAGTGAAGATTCCAAAAAAAATCATTTTGGCATGATGGAGCCCATTGGAACATTAATGTAGATACAAAAAAACCATTTGAGATCGAGCTTTGTTTTTGGATTGAAAGCAATCAACACCCCATAGATCTAACAATCCCCAAGAACGCTTCAAGCTTCCATAATTCCAAATGGAGTGTCGAGAGAAAAAATTAGATAGGAAGTTCTGGAATTTAAAATATTAAAACACTCCGAGTGTTTACAACACATGATGGTAAGGTCTAATTTCCCGTAGAACCATGGCATAACCTTTAACACCTTTTTACAAGTCCTATTCTTCATGGAAACTGAAAATAAATCCATCCCCATGAGAAACCTTACCTCTAGCTTCCAGGGACCAATTCCTCCTATACCAGTCTCTTACAAAAATGATTTTAGGCCTTAGTCTAGTGAAACTTGATCAAGTGTGTACTTAAATCTATCCTGGCTATATCGACCACTAAGTTTGGGCTCTCCATATGTGGATCTTCATCACACTAGTAGGGAGACAATATTTATGGTTCTCGATGATCAACCCCAAAATGTTCGGCAACCCACATAACTATTTCCCTAGGGGTTTGAATAACCACCTCTAATGCCACTCTCACCCACTCCTATCCAGTGTTCATCTGTCTAATCCATTATTTTCCCCTTCGAAAATAAGATTCATTATCAACTATAACCACAAATAAAAATTTAAAATTATTAGCATGGAAACTTTATATATGTCAAATCAAGGTAGTTATCTTTTGTTTATAAAATGTTTGGAGACACATGTGGTCAATATATATTTATACTTTTTTTGTATAAGAACATGTATAAATATATCAATTTCTATATGTAATTGCATATCTAAATCCTCCATGTTGCTTACATATTGAAATCTACCATTATATCCTTCCCAAAAATATCTCAACAATTTAACGAATGAAAATGCATGCAATAAGTCAAAGGATAGGTAGAAGAGATCAAAATGCATGAAAAGAAGAATAAAAATGGAAACAAGTTTTTGCATGGTAGCTTCTAGAGGAAGCCTCCCATTCACCAAAATTAATGGGGTAAAAATTTAATGTAATTAATATATTCAGGTGCCACGTATTGGCCTTCCCCATCAACTTCACTCACCACTCGTTGTTTCCCTCCAATGGCCAACTCGGTAGATACGAGCGGTCTGAGTTAATTAATTTAAATAACATTTGCATGGTTCATGATTTGACTGAAAATCCCCATCTAATTAACCATTCTAAAGACTATTCAACCCTTAGTCAAATTTAATATTCTTAAAATAACCAATGCCAATATCCAATCGACTATGCAAAGTCTTAACATCATGTTTATGGTTTAATTCTAATTAATCCAAGCATTCAAGTATGATCAATGTCATACCATAATAAATTCCAGAATTCTAATATTAGAAAAAGAAAATTTTCATTTCCCATTCATACTCATGCTTTCCCATCCAAGGGTGTCTTATCAAGCATAAAAACAATAAAACCATCATGAAAAATGGTTAATATGACCTTCCTAATAGTGTATCATTTAATTTGATTTAAAGTGTTAAATCCATGTAAACGATAAACATTTTATGATCATGATATACAACAATTTAATAACTAATATATTCCACAATTGTTGTATAATCAAGATACATATACCGTACATGAACAAACCAACTTTTACCTATTCCGTTAAAAATTCCATTCCCACGTTTAATCAATGGCCGTGAATTTCAAAAGAGTTAGCACATTTAACAATCATCATCATTTCCTCATACTGAAATAATATATTGAAACCATGAATAACTTCAACCATACATGCTAATTGTTACTTCCAACAAGAAATTAAGTTACATTATCAATAAAATGCATAACAATAAGCAAGGCATTCAAATGGAATCATCAAACTTAGCAAGATTACAACTCAGCACACAAGCACAAAATAGGATGATATCGTAACATAACTTGCGAGTGCTTGGAGGCTAGCAATGTTACGCGGTCATCTTTACAACTACGTGTAAACATGTTTATCCTTTTCAAGGTAAATGTGTGTACACCTAGCTGTGATACTGGTTGGGTAATGCTTCTCACTCCCAAACCTTCATGAATCACATTACGCTATTAACCTATCTTGCGACAATCATGAAATGAAAATGTGGGATGTGACATTTTGACTGTCATTCTAGTTAATATTTGAATTATTGCATGTACAAGAAAAATTTAAGTCCCAGCTGCCACTAGGCTAGATAAATTTTTAAAGTTGTACATTATGTTTTTTATCGATAAAAAGATACACACAATAGAAGGATCTAATAGTCTAATAAAAAAATTTATATGGTCAAATAGGAGCACTAATTAATTACACAATATATAAGGTAGGAGGAAAATTAATGATCTGAAAATAATTGCTTTTTTAAGGAGTCATTAGTAACTTTTTTTTTTTATACCAATAATCATCAAATAACATAAATTCTTATATAGAGACTAAGGTAATAGTTTCAAAGAGTTGTTCTCAAGGATGTTATAATCTAAAAACGATGACATCTACCTAATAATTTGGATAGGATTTTCAATGTCAACATTTATTTATTTGAATAAGGTAGGCATAAATAGTTGTATATTTATGATGATAATAAAATTGATATATGGAATAAATGACAACAATCACTTATGTAATATCTTGAATGCTAGCCAAATTCTCCATATGTTCAAGATTTAGATTAAAGGAGGTTTCAAATATGTTCATATAAGATCTATATTTTTATTTTCTCATTGTGATTTCAAGCATTTGTTTTAACCTTGGTATTTTTATTGATATTTTTCATTTTCAATTATCCATAGGTTTAATATTTAAGTTTCCATGCTACTAATTTTATCTTTTTATTTTTGGATATAGTGTAAAATAAAAAAATCGAATAAGGATCACATGTGGATTTACTCTCCAAAGGTGTGAAAGTTTCTCATGGACTAGTTTATACATCGAGAACTATACTCCATTACTGAGACATAAGGTCTAGATTTTTCACTATTATAATAAATATTGTATTTAATTGAATGCAAAATACTTTCATACACAATTGATGATTGTGAAACTCTAGAAGAAATTGCAAACAAGGGATATATTATCCCATATGAAAGAAATAAAATGATTAAGCATGTGATTTTAGAAGTTTCGCATGTGGGGGTTGATGGAATTCAAAACATCTTGAGCAGTGACTCAGAGGATACATTTGATGAGGATGAGGGTTTGAATTCTTACATTTATAGTCATTGTTTCAAAACTCTGAAATCCATGGATGAATTTTAGACAACCTACATGGTGCTAAAATATAAGTGTTCTTTGAAAGAAGGTGACATAACTAAAGGGTTTAAATCCCGATACAAGAATAACATGTGATTTTTTTAGGTGTTGGGAACCAAACATTTTGTTATTTTTTGTGGAGAAGATTATAACTACATGTAATGCTTTTTATCCAAGTCTACAATACAGAGTGAAGTTCCCTATCCAATAAAAACTTAATGTATCTAGAAACAAAATTGGACTTCATGGGAATGGAAATAACGATCTTAAAAAAACAAATTACACTTCAAAGAGTGACTTCATTTTGAATTTCAAGGGGGTTGTTTTGAATTCAATATTTTTTTTTCAAAAGAACAAAATAAATTTACTGTAAGAAACAATTACAAATGTATTTACAGGAGACATGGTGCACTTCAAAAATTGAATGTCAATACACATGGGGTGCATATTGATGAATTAACTAAGCCTTTTTGCAAGGTTTGATCCATAAAAAAGGATCTCTCATCTAATGGCTCTTTGCTTGATTGGCCCATCGAGATGGTTTCATAATGGAAGTAAGGATAAAATAAATTTTAGAACAATTGTCGATAAAAATGTGGAGTGCATTTGAAGAGACATTTCCTCAATTGGTATATATAAATATATTTGAATCCTCCATTTTTAATAGTAATGAAAGCTTCATTAAAATACATCACAACTCCTGCAAATTCCAAAATGTAAAACTAATCAATTTAGTACACCAAATGTAAGGAAAGTCACAAAAATAACAAAACAATTTTGTCTGAAGTTGAGAAGAAACCTTGCTACAAGGAAGGATATCCCTCTAATATATCTCACAGTGCTTTCAATCATTGTTAACATGTAACTCTAGGGATGAATGAACTCGTACTCAAAAAATTTATACTTAATGCTTTCATCACAAATGCTAGTAGTTGTGATGTAGGTCATACTTATGTGAAAACTATAGATAAATCAAAGTTATGTGGAAGAGATGTATGTCATAATGCATGGTATAGATGTCATGAAATCCTGAAGAGAACCTATTATGTATACAAAAATATTGGATTAATGGATAGAGAAGGCATGTAAATGGAAATACAAGAAAACATAAACAAATGACAAGAAGTGTCATAACTATTGCATTGATATCCAAAATGGTAGAGAGGAATTCTGATATATCGCCACACATGTCTCATTCAGTGGGACAAGATGATAGTAAAATAACAATGATATCGTTATTTACATGATATAGTTATTATTACATCCTAAAAAAGTGTAATGAGGTCCTTTCACTATTAAACCTTCCTCCAACGTCACAGTCAAATCTCAACAAAATATGGAAAGAAAATTTCTCCTAGTTTTGAATCACCAAGAATAACATCTTCTCCAAATGTGATGAGTGCACAAATATTAAGAACAAACATGTAGCCACCTCATGTCCAAAAACACTGGATTAAGTAGATCAACACTACAAATGGGACAATGATTACATTCAAAGTTGTTGTTCAACTTACTATGGACATAGATTTCAATCAAGTGTGACATCCTAATAGTTACTTGAGAATTATGCATGAAAAATACACAAGATGAAAAATGGAATATCAAGGACGAGAAAAAAAGAAAAATCAATAATAAATTCTATTAACCTCCCCATCACCTTAATGGTATGTTGACACATCGGCCTGGCCTCGGGGTTTCGGGCACTATGGTCTCCTTTTATGGAGCAAGGTGTAAATTTTAGAATAACATCATTAGAAATGTGTATTGTAATGCCACTAAAAACTACCAATTGAGACCAAAGAACAACATAGGTTTAGATAGAAAAAATTATGGAATAAATATATATTTTAAAAGTGTTCACAACAAAAATTTAGAGTCCATTATAACAATTAACGAATCACCTTACAAAACACTAAGAGAGAGAAATTTATCCGAGCACGCTTAAATTTCCCTTAGGTGATAATCTAACCATTTAAAATTAGATTAATGATAAGGCAAAAATCCTTAATTTAAACTCGAGGGTAAGCAGAGTCAAAATAATTAAATAACCTAGGTATTTAATTATACAAGGTTTCAATAATTTACAACGTCTAATTTTAAGGGGAGAATACAAATTTCAATTAATAGGGTAAATTCTCACTTACTCACTCCCAGAACTCACTTAAAATATTAAACCTGATTTTTATCATAATCAACACTCTGAAAACTTCCCAAAAACATTCCCATTAGATAGAAAATTTTCTCACCTTTCAAGTGATATAAAGAAGTCCTCCTAAGTCCTCATATTTCTCAAGTTATGGGCCAACGAAACTTGGGGTGAAAATTTTCTCAAAAGTGGGCTTGGGGAGGAAAATTTTCCCCAACTTGAGCCTGCGGACTTTGAGAGAAAATTTTCTGAAGGAGAAAAGCAGACATCGGTGGACCGGGAAGAAAACTTTTCCCGGATGTGTGCCGACGAAGCGGGAATGCATTGCGATTTTTCCCTTTTGAGACAAAGTGAATTTTACACGCACACCTCCATTGATGCCTAGGGAGGCCACGTGACAGCTCCTTATTGGCCGTGGGTCAGCGGGCCGGTGGGGAACATTTAGAAATTTTGAATTTTCAAAAGGAAAGGCAAAAGGTCAAAAGGAACCCACGCCTCCGTTGACGCGAGAAGATGCCACATGTCAGCCAACCATTGCCTGTGGGTTGGCGGGCTGATAGGGATAATTTTGAAATTTTGCCTAAATTTTTTCTGAAGCATTAAGGCTTAAAAGTGTCCTCTCCTCCACCAATGCCTCATGAAGCCACGTGGCAGCACCTTATTAGATGCGAGCTAGTGGGGCTGCAGAGGAAACTTACAAAAAAAATCCAAATTTTTTTTTGAAAGCGCTTAAGGTTAAAAAGATCTGAGCCTCTGTCGACACCCAACGAAGCCACATGTTAATCAATGATTGGTTGTGGGATGCAGGGCCATGGAGGAAAAATTTACAAATTAAGTTTTTGGACTTAGATCATTTTTAGCAAAACATTAAGTCTTGTGGATTAGCGGAGCGGCGGGAAACTTCATGAATTTGCACTTTTTGGGAAAAAAGAGAAAAATGAAACTTTTAGCCCGTGGGTCCGCCCAAGAATATTTTATTCAATTAAATTTGACAGTTAGATTATTTCTGAAGCCTAAATGAAGTAAAAACTTTAAAAGGCCATAACTTTTGATAGGCACCTCGCTTTTTGGAAAACGAAGACTTTTGGAATTCTCTCGATGTCTGCTTTGCATAGAAACCTTAATAATTTAATTTTTATAAAGTCTAAAGGGTAAATTTTAAGAAAACGTCTTTATGTCAATTAGAAGTGAACTGGTATTTTAAACTTATCAATTTTGTTAAAATTTGTCACTAATTATTTTTCATCTTGCAAAATAGGCATGAAGGATTTTACTTGGAAAATTTTAGGATAGATTGCAAGGTTAAAATTTTCTTGATTGGTTTGCATTCGAAAATTACTAATGTTTACACCACAGAAAACCTGTAATTTCACCTTTACTTGATTTGAAGGGTTCTTTAAAAATTTCTTGAGTGTTTTATTTTAGTTTGGGGATCATTTTGATCTCATTAAGTCCAATTGAATGTTTCATTTGTCTCTTATAGATTTTCAGGGTTGTTTTGGACATTTGATAAAAAGGAATTTGTAAAGTTTACGGTGAAGTAGAAATGATGTTTATTCATTTCAAGAACAAAGATTAAACTATCTCTTTTGTCATACAATGAAAACATTGAATTTATTCCATGCTAGTTATAATAAGTTTTATTTCCTTTGATCAAAATATAGAGATAAGAATGTAACTTCTATTATTCTCTTTAAAAAATAATTTAAACATTTCAAATGAGATAGAGTAGTGCAATATTTCTTCATACGTTCTTCCTTTTCACTTTTATATACATAGATTTCCTACTGTATATTAAACACATATTTCCAATGGAAATAATATCATATGAACAAGGAAAAACACTTCTATTATTTTAAAGGAATATCTTACAACTTCTTTCCCATTTATTTTCGAATACAACATACCAAATGCATATCTTACTTTTCTTTTCACGAATTGAATACTAGATATATTCTTCCATGATCAATTACAACTTCAATGGCTAAAACCGATTATTCTTTCCAACACAATAATATACAATATTATCCACTTCAAGGTGGGAAGGGTTACAAAAGAAGTTTCATAAGGGGTCGGCAAACTTGTCATTTTTTTTTTCTGCTCCGTAACAACAACATGAATATCCTCCATTTTCTTTATTTCAATTTGATCACAATAGAATAGGGGGGAAAGGCAACGCTCTCCACCCAACCAAGACATCCAATGACAAGGAGAATCCACCCTCTTCATTGGCCCCCAAGCCCCAACCACAATGCAATAAGAAATGTGTTTCAACTCATGGAAAAAATAGGCTTCCACAACACACATCCAAATTTCATATTTTAAAACACAGTCAAAAATAGAACAACAGTTTTAACAACCACAAGATAAAAATACAACAATACTCAGGCTTCATCAAGTAAGCCAAAGGAGCAAGAAACTAGGGGGATACTACTTATGCCTCCCAAAGGGGAAAGGGGTATCACCACCTACGAACAAACCACGAAAATATATATCATTTCAAATCCTTGACATGCCATTATGCCTCCCCTAAGTACCCCTTATTCCTCCCATTTCCTTATGCCCCCAACCTCTTATGGCACCCCATAACTAGTAAAGAAATGCAAGCTATTTCTTTGTAAGGTGGAACCCAAATCCCAACTCCTCCACACTTATACCTCCCCAAAACACTTATGCCTCCCACAAAATACCCCATACTCTTCTCCTACACCATTCCTAGGCCATCTACCCAACTAAAATATAAATAAAAAAGCACATCCAAACATTCAACCATTCAGATATGCATAAAAATGAAAGGAAAACATTTTCAACAGTTAAACTCTTACCTCTCTATGATGGATATTGTTCCAAGTTCAAACAACAAGCTCTCTAATGAAAAAAATCCAATAGATCAACAATCAACAAGTATGCAACCATCTCCCATCTCCTCAAAAGGAAAGAACAATTAAAACCAAAATAAGTCACCCAAAATGAAGCAATGCTAGTCCCAGTAACCCCAAAACAAGCTAAGGAATTTGAATATATAGAGAGGGAAGAGAAGAGGATTAGGTGGATCCAAGTAGGATGCCACATCACACATCCTCAACTCCAACTCATAAGTCAACTTCAATCTCCAAGACACATTAAATAAGTAGGTGAATAAATGTCAGTTTTACTTACACACTCAAATCAAGCCCACACCCCAAAGGACTGAAATAAAAACATGCAAGAAAGTGCAATTACAACTTACAACTTGACTTACAAAAATGCATAATCAAGGCTAATTTTAACTCTCCACCCATAGGTAAGGTTGGTATGAAAATGTAAGAGGTATGGGACAAGTTTAACTTGTCCCACAAGCCTCCAAAATCAGCCTCCAAGGACAAATTCGGATTTAAAAAGAAGGTGGAGTGTTTCATACTCTAAAATTTACTTACACATCTCTTACACATCACTTACACATTTCTTACAATGCTTTAATTTTAGGCCAATAACTCATATAATTACTTTCTTATGACCCAATTTGATTAATTACTTTTAACAATATGATTACTCACATTATTTACCACAATTTAATTCAATAATGACAAGGAACGAACATCACTTATAAAACACGTACATACTAGAAAAAGGAACAAAATAAATAAATACAAATAACCTTGGTCACATTTAAAGGTGATCCCCCATGGGAATCCCTAACGACAATCAAACAAACACACACACACACACAAATATACAAGTTACCATGGTGACCTTGTTGAATTCATCTAGAATTCCAATGTTGTTGGTCTCCAATCCCCGATGTTTGTTGTGATATTTTAATCTACAAAAACTCAATACCTCCTTCGGCCTCGTGTCCACATTAGAACATAAAAATACATATAAATATAATTCCAAAATCATCTATATATATGAATCACAAAAACATCAAGGCAAACAAAAATATCATTTGTAAATTTATCAACTATATCATCATCAAATAAATTCCATTTTCTAGGTCTACTTAGAATATCCAAATATCACATGTCGGAAAAAAATCCATAAATATAACCATGTGGAACAATATATTATCATCAATATATAAAGTGTCTCGTAATAATCATGATGCATCATATATAAATCAAAATCAACCATAATCCATAATCTGAAATCTAACAACATACTAAATCAAAACTATAATAATGTCCATAATATAGTCGATAAAAGTATCATGATCAATATCAAAAGTTTCAAGTAAGTGGGCACTACATCCCCCTCCCCTTAGACTTGACTTCCTCCGGAAGTCACTGGAAAGAGAGATAGGAACAAATGGAACAGAAAAAGGATCACTCCCATTATGGGATTGCTTGCTTCAAACAAGTGTGGGTCTACGAAGCCAAGTTTTGTCTAATGCATTTCAGCAAGAAGAAGGGAGATTGTAAGGGATGAGTTCTAAACTTTCTCGCATGTAAGGCTACTAATATTTAAATCTAGAGAGTAAATTTTCACTCTCAACCAAGATATGACACATAATAATATAACATTAAGAGTTCAAAAGAATATTAAGAGTAACCACCAAGTATAGGAATAATAAGGAGAATTCCATGAGTTTGAGAAATACCACATAGTTTCCATGGAACACAACATACTGCAATAACAAAAGTTAAGGTTTCCACTAAGGTTAAGTTATGTTTTCATAGTTCGTTGTTTAGACAAGGCTAGCAGAATCAACCATGGCCAAAATTTTGTACGAGGGACATGTCTACTCAAGGTCCCACAATTTGAGATCACACAAGATGAGGTTAATCAACAAGGAAGGACACCTAAAATAGAAAAAAATTTACAATCGAGGAAACTATTTATGGAAAGCACTTATATAACTTGAGAGGGTACAAGTCAAATTTTCATGGTAATACTAAGAAAATTCATGACCACAAGTTTTCCTATAGTCTGATTTTTACACTTTTGTTTTTAAGAACCGAACACACCACACCAACCAAATCTAGAGACGTCAACCATTTAGCAAAAGAAAAAGATATATATCTCCCCTAGCAACTAACATATCAATACAAGAAGTACCATTCTCAATAACACAATGGGATTTATTTATCTTATTTCCTGCTCAAGCTCAGAATAACCATAAAGAGAGCACAAGAAACACCAAGGAGCACTCAAGATAGCTAGGGAGAAAAACAAGTAACAAGGGGGTCTAACTACAATCCAAGGTGCATCGTGACAAAAGCGAATAACATCATCTTGCACTTTCCATCCTAATAAAGGGGCAACAATAACAAGGTGACCCAAAAAAATATGAAGAAAAGAAGAATTCCCAAAGTTATTTTATATCCTTAACATATGTTGCCTTAAAATTACAATAACTTAGGTCTCAAAGGACAAGACAACATACAAGGAGGTTGCTTCTTAAACAAGAGATAAGTCTCAATCCAAATAGACCACAACTTACACTTTTCGAGCTATGGGATTATAAGGGTATAATCACCCAAAAATCTCACAAAGAAAGGAACATAAATCTATGAAAAAGCAAGTACTAAGCAATTAGAACACATTACTATTCACCGTGTGTTTCACAATTGCAGGTGGGCGACGTAACTACAGTTCCACTATACATTGCACTCAATACACATAAATCTTACTTATTTTATAACTCAACTAATTAAGTCAAAAGTTGTAGTTTTGTTTTCTAATCACATTCCTTTACAAGTTTTCTTAATTAAAATTCCTCCTATTATGACATCACAAATTTTTGTTATAAGGACTACTAAGGGGGCATGGTATCTCGCTATTCTCAGAAAGGTGGAAAAGAGAAAAGAAGTATTTATTTTACTCCTAGGGAGGTAGATGGAAATTTTTTTCACCTTTCTATTCTTGTACATGGTTTTTATTTCTTTTATTAATCTACCAAGATTAAAGCAAGGACCAATTTCTCTTTCTATGTTCCAGTTTATTTTTAAGCTTCAAGGCCAAATCTCCTCCATTATAGTTTTATGATGTTTGGGTGAGTTAACTGTCAATTAAAAATTTAATGAGAAGGAAGGGTAAACATATCACACTATTAATTTAATGGGAGAGAGAGGTATATCAACACATCACATTTTTATTCTAAGGAAACAAGGGACATTCAACATAGAAAACACATTATTAATTTTGTAAGAACAAGGAAACAATCAACCAACATGGATCACAAAAATAATTTGTGATTTTTCCACTAATTACAAGTATCATTAAACATTCTTAGTGGGTTTCTACAAGTTCTCAAAATAAGTAAGCTGTTAGTGTGCAAATCAGCGAGCACCCCCACGGATGTTGATCGATTTCTAGTTTGATCATTCTAAGCATCCCAGTGTGATTGCACAACATTGAAACCTCTCTCCAAGTGTGGGACTTGTAAAATGAGAGAGGAATCTCCAGATTAGAGGTTGGTTCCTCAAACTCCTCTGATCAGATCTATTATTTGCACAATTGCAAAGGTTTGAATCCTAATCCTACTCTAAATTTCTATGAGACAGAGATAGAAAGTGCAAAAATTGAAACTAAACTAATAGGTGATACACCAAAGTAGGAGTGGTGAACAATTCTAGTTACGCATATAGACACGATCATGGAATGTAACATAAACATCATGCACAAACTAATAAGATGTAATTGAAAGTCTGAAATGAAGCAAACAACACAACCAAAGGACTGAAAATTGATCACAGAGCCTGTATTGTCATTTCCACTGTCAAAATCCTTGCATTACAACATCAAAAGGTAGAAAACTTGTTACAACCATCAAGAGGTCTGATACTTGCAAAAATCACTTGTTGAAGGTGAAAGAAGAAGCTTGCTATCCAAAGAAATGTTCCCCCAAAAAAATGAGCCAAATCTGGCTTTTACAATGCATGGGTCGAGCCCAGGAGAGAGAAAACGTGTAAAAACATGGGAGCCATTCCTCATTGAATGAAGAGGCATTAAAACAGCATGGGCATCCTTACAGACCCATGCCCTGACATTTTTGGCCATACTGAAGGAGAATGCGACCCATTTTGCATTAAAACTGGTTGTTGAAATGTCATTTCTGGCCATTACCACGTGCCAGAGGTGTTTTTCAATTTTCTCTCTCCAAACTCCATAAAAATGCAAAAATTACCTTGGAATCTTGTAGAGAATTTCACCAGCTTTCCATTGATATAAATAATGCAAAAATCCGAGCTCTGGATCGAAAGATATGGTGATCTGAAAATTTAGGGCAAAAACAAGCCAAAATCGGATCGGCGGGCAAAAAGTTTGAATTTTTTACCCATTTGGTCTTTGAAAAAAATTCAAATTTTCCCGCGCTCCGCCACTTGGATGACACGTGGCAAGATTCCATTCGGTGGTGGGGGCAGTGGGCCAAAACTTGCCCTTTGGACTTTCGGCAAAACATTTTGCCAAAAATTCTAATTTTTTTCCTCGCTCCGCTGGGTCGATGGTGAAGACACGTGGCGAGATTTGATTCATTGGCGGGCCCACGGGAAAAAAATTTTACCTTTGAAACTTTGATCGAAACTTGGAAAATTTTCTAAGTCCTTCTCTTTTCCCCACCACTTCCTAGGACACATTCTCCCGCATCGGTCGATTCGGGATTCCTTGTCCCGCCAGGTCATTTTTTTTGCCTTTTCGCCTTACGCATCCCTCACGTACTTTTTTCCGGCTGTCCCGGATGAATATCTCCGAACTACCCAAAATGGACTATCTTTCGGCAAATTGGCCGATTCGCATCCCACACATACCTCGCGTACTTTTGTCCCATTGCCTTGGGACGAATATCTCCGAACTGCCCGAAATGGACTGTCTTTCGGCAAACCGGTGATTCATGTCCCACGCGTACCTCGCGTACTTTTGTCCCGGCTGTCCCAAACCGCGCAAAACAAAAGACTTAGATGATTTTTCTTTGTTTTCAGCCGATTCGGCTTTGTGTCCCTCGGCCCCGACGTCCCAAGGTGTCATTGACCGCCTGGGACAAAAATGTCTGACTTAGCCGATTTTCTTTGTTTTTTCCAGCCCCAAGCTTGGTACGACGAACCTCAATACGACCCGAACCCTTCAGACCGAAATGCTTTAAAACAGTCCTGCAACCTTATTTTTTGCATTTTTGCATTTTTTCTAACTTGTTGGGATTTCTTCTTGGATGAGAGAGTTAGAAAAAGGCCGAGGGGACCCCGAAAAACATGATTTGGGCCTCAAATCAATCTACTTGCTCGGGACTGAATAATTTGATGCATGTTATCAAAATTACCTTGAGGGTGAATTTTGGATAACAATTTTGGTGACTCAGCGGGGTCATCTGCCTGCTGGATGAAGATCAGTGGCCTTTTAGCAATCCATTGGGCATGGAGTCATAAGAAAGCCTGAAAACTGATATGAACTTTGAAAACTTCCCTCTGAGCCACTTGAATTCCATCGAAATGGACTGTGCAAGAGCAAAACCAGCACCACAAAAACTATGTACAAAACTGAAAATCATACATGCTCCAAATGGAACATGCAGAGTGTGCACAAGCACTTCTTTTACTGAAAGCAAAACTACCTATCCTACTTTAACTGGAAGCAAAAGTGGGCTAAACAAACCCTGCAACTGGTTGTGCAAAATAGCTTCCTTTCTTCAAAATTGGAAACCATGAAAATAATTTGGCATTGAACATGGCTGATTGGATGAATGGAAAATCAACAAGAAGCTGGTCTTCCACCCAAATCATCAAGGTATCAGCTGAAGGCAAATTCAATACCTCTTTTAGTTGTTCTACATTTGGATTGGAGAGGTATGACAAGCTGATCCTTGGTTCTTGTAGCTCATCCTCATGCTTAGAAGCAAGCATGACTGGTTGTGACTTCTCCTTTGGCTCCAATAAAGCCAAATACCTGATTGGGCAAGGTATGGTCCTTTGAGTATGCCCATTTCCCTGATTTTCAACTCCAAGAATGGAGTTCTCTTGTAAACCCTCTTGAATGGATGGTGTGGAAGCGATGGTAGAACCTTTCTGCCCTTTCTCTTCCTCCAATGAAGAACATGAAAGATTAAAATCTTCCAATCTTGGTTCCAAAGAGCTGCTATAAGATGCAGGCTGCTGCAAATGAATGCTCTCCTTCATGACAGCAGGCTCAAGTATTTGGGACGTGGAAGATGAAAGAGAGAATGGTGGAAACTCAACCGGTTCTTCTTCATCAAAATAGTCCTCCAAATCTGACAGATACACTACCTCATGGTTGTCCTACTACAAATGCTCAACTTCCTCCATGGTGTCCTCTTGATTTGTAACTTGATCATCATGGTTTCTTTCATCCTCCAAAATTGAGTTTGAGAGATCAAACTCTTCTTCAGACTAGAACTTGAGAGAGATGAAGTAGAAAGAAGAAGCTGAAGGTTCTCCTATAGCCCGCTTTGCACTCAAAGCCCTTGGATCTACAATTTTCTCCTCCACAACTAGAATGTGCTCATCTTCTTTTAGATTTGGAGCAGCTTCTCCCTCTTCTACTACTTGAAGACAATCTGTTCTCTTGATAGAACTCTTCCTCCAAAGCATGAAGTTTGTTAAGTCAAACTCTTCGATCTGCTGCTCTAGAGGACAAGTTGGGACTGTAGGATCTTCTTTAGAGATTTCTTCCTCCATGGCTGATTGTGCAACTTGAATTGAATCAGCATTCCCTTCAAATAGAGTGCCAACATGGACACTACTTTACGAGAAACCGATTGCTGATCCGCTTCTTCTTTTTGCTCTTCTCTGCTGCTGCAGCAAATTCAGTCCTAACCACCACTTGTTTTCCAACTCCAACCTCTTCGAAGGCTTAACCATCAAGGGATCTTTGTCATCCCAAATTTAAGAGCCCAACTCTTGAGACTTTGAATTTATTCATCTTTGTTTGGCTTTTTTTTTGCTATTGTTTTTCTTGACTAGAATTCTGATTTTTATCCTCCCAACATGGATTTGGGAATGCAAGAGGAGAACTGGATTGTAACTCAAATGGCTCGAAAATTTTTCATGGTGGTGGAGGAGGTAGAAACTCTTGTTTCTTTGGAGGGGGTATTTCTGTTAGCTCTTGTGGAGGGGATGACTGTTTGGAAGGAAAGGGAAGGAAGAATTGAGATGTAGTGGAAGATTAGGGAATGGAGAAATGGAATTCACTCTGGGGCAGCATTGATTTGGATTTAGAATTTGAAATTCCAAATGAGATGATGCTACTTGAGTAATGGGAAGATAAAACCAGATGATGGTGTAGAATGTACCCATTGACAAGGTTGTTCAACACCAAGTGTATAGGCCTCTATTTCGTTGTCCATTGTGCAAGTTGGGGCAAAATCTTCATCATGAAGTCCAGCTTCTCCGAGGGCTGAAGTGTCTTGGAGAAGGGCCTCCCCATGGACAAGGAGTCCTGCAACCCATTCTCGAAAGCTCTCATTTAAACTGTTGCTCTTGATCGCACCATCTTTGCCTCCATCTTTTGGATTTTTTCCACAAAATCTGCATCTTCCATTTGATTGTCTTCATTACATGCATACCCTTGCTCTTGATGTGCTTCACAACCAAACCGACTTTTGGCAATCTGCTACTCATATGGGTAGACATGCTGATTTTGAATTTGATCAAAATGCTGATTTGGAGGATTTGTAAAACATGTTGGAGGTGTGATAAACTGCTGTTGTAAATGTGAATTCCATGATGGAAATGAAGTCATGATTGCAAAAATTCATGGAATGGAAAAGAATGAAAATGATGGAAAGAAGAATGGATGGAAATGAATGGAAAATAGGTCTGCAACTCAGAGAATGAGTTATTTACTAGATGGAGTCACCAGATGTGCTTTTGAAAGTGCCTCCAAAAGGTTGAATCTTTAACAGGAACACACCAACCTATCAAAGATAAAGTTAAAGACCTCTAAGGTCCCCATTGGGCATGCCAAAATTGTTAGTGCAAATCAGCAGCACCCCCTGGATGTTGATTAGATTTCTAGTTTGATCATTCTAAGCATCCAGTGTGATTACACAACATTGAAACCTCTCTCCAAGTGTGGGACTTGTAAAATGAGAGAGGAATCTCTAGATTAGAGGCTGGTTCCTCAAAATCCTCTGATCATATCTATTATTTACACAATTGCAGAGGTTTGAATCCTAATCCTACTCTAAATTCCAAGGAGACAGAGATAGAAAGTGCAAAAATTGAAACTAAACTAATAGGTGATACACCAAAGGAGGAGTGGTGAACACTTCTAGTTCTGCAGATAGACACAGATCATGGAATGCAACATAAACATCATGCACAAACTAATAAGATGTAATTGAAAATTTGAAATGAAGAAAACAAGACAACCAAAGGACTTGAAAACTGATCACAGAGCCTGTATTGTCATTTCCACTGTCAAAATCCTTGTATTACAACATCAAAAGGTAGAAAACATGTTACAACCATCAAGAGGTCTGATACTTGCAAAAATCACTTGTTGAAGGTGAAATAAGAAGCTTGCTATCCAAAGAAATGTTCCCCCAAAACAATGAGCCAAATCTGGCTTTTACAATGCATGGGTCGAGCCTAGGAGAGAGAAAATGTGTAAAAACATGGGAGCCATTCCTCATTGAATGAAGAGGCATTAAAACAGCATGGGCGTCCTTATAGACCCATGCCCTGACATTTTTGGCCATACTGAAGGAGAATGCGACCCATTTTGCATTAAAACTGGTTGTTGAAATGTCATTTCTGGCCATTACCACGTGCCAGAGGTGTTTTTCAATTTTATCTCTCCAAACTCCATCAAAATGCAAAAATGACCCCAGAATCTTGTAGAGAATTTCACCAGCTTTCCATTGATATAAAGAACGCAAAAATCTGAGCTCTGGATCGAAAGATATGGCGATCTGAAGATTTAGGGCAAAAACAGGCCAAAATCGGATCGGCGGGCAAAAATTTGAAATTTTGACCCGTTTTGGTCTTTGGAATTTTTTTGAAATTTTCCCATGCTCCGCCACTTGGATGACATGTGGCAAGATTCCATTCGGTGGTGGGGGCAGCGGGCCAAAACTCGCCCTTTGGACTTTCGGAAAAACATTTTGCCAAAAATTTTTGAGCTTCCTCATCCCCCGCACATGGCTTTTTCACCTTTTCACGCGTCTTACGCGTCCCTCACGTATTTTTTGTCCCGGCTGTCCCAGATGAATATCTCTGAACTTCCCGAAATGGATCTGCTTTTTCAACAAATTGGCCGATTCACGTCCCATGCGTACCTCACGTACTTTTGTCCCACATTGTCCCGGATGAATATCTTCGAATCGCTCAAATGGATCTGTCTTTGGAAAACCGCCATTCGCATCCCATGCGTACCTCGTGTACTTTTGTCCCGGCTATCCCAAACCACGTGAAACAAAAGACTTAGATGATTTTTCTTTGTTTTTAGCCGAATCAGATTTTCGTGTCCCTCGCATCCCGATGTCCCAACTGTCCCGCGGACCGCTTGGGACAAAAATGTCCGACTTAGCCGATTTTCTTTGTTTTTTCGGCCCCAAGCTCTGCAGACAACGAACCTCGCATGTATGACCTGAACCCTTCAGACCGAAATGCTTTAAAACAGTCCTGCAACCTTATTTTTGCATTTTTTCCATTTTTTCTAACTCGTTGGGATTTCTTCTTGGATGGGAGAGTTAGAAAAAGGCCAAGGGGACCCGAAAAACATGATTTGGGCCTTGAATCAATCTACTTGCTCGGGACTAAATAATTTGATGCATGTTATCAAAATTACCTTGAGGGTGAATTTTGGATAACAAGAATAAGGAAGGCCTATTAAAGAATCATAATTAATTTTACTCGATCTACTAGGGCTTAATAATGTATGTTGTTTTAGCACAAACATTTTACTCACATGATAAGACAAGGAAAGTTTTCAAATCTACACCCATATTACCACAGGATACCACCAACCAAGAAATCGAAATGACAAGGAAATATTTCAATTATAAGAACACCACAAAAGCATCAAATGTAAGAAGACAATTAACTATCTATTCAACATGGCTTTATGACCAAGAGTTATAGTTTTGCAAGAAGAATCACATTATAAAATACCACCAAGATTAAATTATCAAGGTCTAATTATACTAACATCACTAGTGGCATGGTCCAAAAGACTCAAAGCATCCATAAGTGTCTCCACATAACCCCAAGATTGATAGGTCAACATGAGCAAAACAAACACACTTAATTAAACACACTTCCCGAATGGGCTTAAATCTAATCATAATTACCAAGATGCATACAATCCACAAGTCAATACTTTTTATAATGAAACACGGAAATCATGATAAAACTTAGCATGCCATTGATGAAAGGTCCTACCAAACAACCATCTTTCCACTAATATCCATAGCCAACCAAAAGCAATCTAATCCTAACATAATTCATTAGCCCACAATTAAACACCTCTACTCTGACGAGGTTCAAGCTCTTACCGGATTGTAAGAGAATCACCACCACCATTAACAAACTACCAACTAGAATGCACACAACACAACGAACTCTCTATCTAGCAAGGTCAAGCAATGAAAAAGTCACTCTAAGATCCTAGACACACTCAAGGTTCCATGCATCTAAAACCAAGGCATAACTTTAAGCACCTAAGAGGAAATTCAAGACACCTAGGGTGTACCCCCATATGACAAAATGTCACAAGGAAACATCATAGAACCAACTCAACAACATGCAAGTGAGAATCATGTAATATTTATCTAAGTAGCCGATAGATAATGAGCTTTGAGTCACCAATCAAAGTAAAATCCAAGAAATATCGATGATCAAGGAAAGTGGCTAAGTAGCTGCATTGCAAAGTCTGAAAATTATCACAAAATATAAATAACTAAAATATCCTTAGAGCTTCTCAAATCAATCATAAAATAAGATGTTGGTCGTTGAAAAAATAACACAAGACTACGAATGTAAAGCACAAAAGTTAACACCATATTCACTCTGTAGCCCTTAATGGCCGCCAATAGGGGTACTCCACCTTGAGGTCAGTTCCAAGGACACATACGTAGGATTGGGTCATAAACAACACCCAAACTTAATGTCCACTCTCCCATATGGGTAACAAAATGAAAAACTGACAACTAGACCATCTTTCCTAACCACTGAAGGAAGGATGCTCTAAAAACTTCTAATAACTCTTCCCGACCCCAGATCACAATCACTATTGTCCAACCACAAGAATCACACCATACAATTTATCATTTCAACAAATCCAATAAGGAAGGGTCTTAAAAGGGATTAACACATCATACAATTAAATCGAGATTTAGGACTTGTAGAATAACACATTTTCAAAGGATAACCAAGTTTCCACTATGCTAGAAGTTCACAAAAAAATAATTTAATTTGACATTCTTAGTTACCTGGTTTAGAAAAAACGCCGCTAAGCAAGTACAACATTTCAAACAACTTATTATTTTATTATTATTTTAATTGTTAGTTGAAATGAACAGAGTAATGTAATATTTCTTCATATGTATTTCTTTTTCAATTTTCAAACAAGGTTGTTTTCTAGATTTAAAAGTGTGCTAGGTTTACAGTTCATGTCTCAAGTTTTCTAGTGTGCCCAATGGTCTAATCTTTTAAACCCATGACTTTGATACCAAGTGTAACGCCCGCTAAAAACTACCACTCAAGACCAAGAACAACCTAGGTTTAGATAGAAAAATTATGGAATAATATATATATTTTAAAAAGTGTTCACAACAAAAAAATCGAGTCCATTACAAAAATTAACAAATCACCTTACAAAACACTAAGAGAGAGAAATTTATCCTAAGCACGCTTAAATTTCCCTTAGGTGATAATGTAACCATTTAAAATTAGATTAACAATAAGCCAAACAATCCTTAATTTAAACTCAGAGGGTAAGAAGTGTCAAAACAATTAAATACCTAGGTATTTAATTCTACAAGGTTTCAACAATTTACAAGGTCTAATTGTAAGTGGGAGAATACACATTTAAATTAACAGCGTAAATTCTCACTTACTCACTCCTAGAACTCACTTAAAATATTCAACCTTATTTTTCTCATAATCAACACTCTCAAAAATTCCCAGAAATCCCATTAGATAGGAAATTTCCTCACCTTTCCAATGATATAAAGAAGTCCTCCTAGCTCCTCATATTTTTGAAGTTATGGGCCGACGAAACTTGGGGTAAAAATTTTACAAGAGCGGGCTGTAGGCCTAGGGAGGAAAATTTTCCCCAACTCGAACCTATGGACTTCGGAGAGAAAATTTGCTCGGATGAGAAAAGTGGACCGGTGGAGCGGGAAGAAAAAATTTCCCAGACACAAGCCGATGGAGCGGGAAGGCATTTAAATCTTTTTCCCTTTTGGTAAAAGTAAATTTTACACCCGCACCTTTGTTGATGCCCAGGGCGGCCATGTGGCAGCTCCTTATTGGTTCGGGTTAGTGGGGAACATTTGGAAAATTTCACTTTTCAAAAGGAAAGGCAAAAGGTCGAAAGGAACACACGCCTTTGTCAACGGGAGAAGATGCCACGTGATGACCAAATTGTTGGGTGGGGGTTGGTGGGGATAATTAGGAAATTTTTCCCAAAAGTTTTCTGAAGTATGAAGGCTTAAAAGGGTTTGTTCCTCCGTCGATGACTCGTGAAGCCACATGGCAACACCTGATTGGATGGGGTGGCAGGGCTGCGGAAGGAACTTAATTTTTTTCCAAATTTATTTTTGAAATCAATTAAGGTTAAAATTGATTTGAGCCTCTGCCGACACCCAATGAAGCCACGTGTCAATCAATGATTCACTATGGGCGGTGGGGCCGAGAGGAAAAAAATTCTGAATTAACATTTTGGATTTAGATCATTTTTAGACAAAATGAAGGCTTGCGGATTAGCGGAGTAGTGAAAAACTTCATAACTTTGCACTTTTTGGGGAAAAAGAAAAGAAATAAACTTTTAGCTTGTGGGTCTACCCAATAATATTTTATTCAATTAAATTTGACAATTAGATTATTTTTGAAGCCAAATGAAGTAAAAACTTCAGAAGGCCATAACTTTCGATAGGGAACTCACTTTTTCAAAAAATGAGGACTTTTTGGAATGCTCTAGATGTCCTCTTTGTACATAAACCTTAAGAATTTGATTTTGATAAAGTTTAAAGGGTCAATTTTGAGAAAACATATTTTTGTCACTTAGAAGTGAACTGGTATTTTTAACTTATCAATTTTGTTCAAATTTGTCATTAATTCTTTTTCATCTTGCCAAATAGGCATGAAGGATTTTACTTGGAAAATTTTAGGATAGATTGCAAGGTTAAAATTTGCTTGATTGGTTTGCATTCGAAAATTACCAATGTTTACACCGTAGAAAACCTGCAATTTCACCTTTACTTGATTTGAAGGGTTCTTTAAAAATTTCTTGAGTGTTTTAGTTTAGTTTGGGGATCATTTTGATCTCATTAAGTCCAATTGAATATTTCATTTTTCTCTTATAGATTTGCAGGGTTGTTTTGGACATTTGATAAAAAGGAATTTGTAAAGTATACGGTGAAGTAGAAATGAAGTTTTGTACATTTCAAGAACAGAGATTAAACTATCTCTTTTGCCATGCAATGAAAACATTGAATTTATTCCATGCTAGTTTTAAATAGTTTTCTTTCCTTCAATCAAAAGATAGATACAATAATGCAACTTCTATTATTCCCTTCTTTTAAATTAAACATTTCAAATGAGATAGAGCAGTGCAATATTTCTTCATATGTGCTTCCTTTTCACTTTTATAAACATATATTTCATATTGTATATTCAACAAATATTTCCAATGGAAATAATATCATATGAACAAGGCAAAACACTTCTATTATTTCAAAGGAATATCTTACAACTTCTTTCCCATTTATTTTGAAATACAACATACCAAATGCATATCTTTCTTTTCTGTTCACAGAATTGAATACTAGATATATTCTTCCATGATCAATTACAACTTTCATAGCTAAAACAGAGTAGTATTTCCAACACAATAATATACAATATCATCCACTTCAAGGTGGGAAGGGTTACAAAAGAAGTTTCACTGAGAAGGATCGCCAAACTTGTCTTTTTTTTTCTCTTCTTGAACAACAACATGAATATCCTCCATTTTCTTTATTTCAATTTGATTATAATTAGAATAGGGGAAAGGAAACACTCTCCACCCAACCAAGACATCCAAGGACAAGGATAAGCCACCCTCTTCATTGACCCCCAATCGCCAACCACAATGCAATAAGAAATGTGTTTTAACTCATGGCAACAATAGGCTTCCACAACACACATGAAAATTTCATATTTAAAAACAAAGTCCAAAATAGAACATCAGTTTCAGCAACCACAAGATAAAAAAACAATAATCAAGGCTTCATCAAGTAAGCCGGAGGAGTAAGAAACTATGGGGATGTTGGTTATGCCTCCCAAAGGGAAATGGGTATCACCACCCGAGAACAAACCACAAAAATATATATCATTTCAAATCCCTTACATGCCCTTATGCCTCCCCAAATTACCTCTTATTCCTCCCATTTCCTTATTCCCCTAACCTCTTATGGCACCTCATAACGAGTAAAGAAATGCAAACTATTTCTTTGTAAGGTGGAACCCAAATCCCAACTCCCTTCACACTTATACCTCCCCAAAACACTTATGCCTCCCACAAAATACCCCATACTCTTCTTCTTCACCATTCCTAGGCCATCTACCCAACTAACAATAAAATAAAAAAGTACATCCAAACATTCAACCATTCACATATGCATAAAAATGAAAGGAGAGCATTTCAAGAGCTAAACTCTTTCCTCTCCATGATGGATTTTTTTCCAAGTTAAAAACAACAAGCTCTCCAATGCAAAACAATCCAAGAGATCAACAATCAACAAGTATGCAACCATCTCCCATCTCCTCCAAAAGCAAGAACTATTAAAACTAAAAGATGTCACAAAAAATGAAACAATGCTAGTCCCAGGAACCCCAAAACAAGCTAAGGAATTTGAATATATAAAGAGGGAAGATAAGAGGATGAGGTGGATCTAAGTGGGATGCCACATCACACATCCTCAACTCCAACTCATAAGTCAACTTCAATATCCAAGGCACAATAAATAAGTAGGTGAATAAATGACAGTTTACTTACACACTCAAATCAAGCCCATACCCTAAAGGACTGAAATTAAAACCATGTAAGAAAGTCTAATTACAACTTACAACTTGACTTACAAAAATACATAATGAAGGCTAATTTTAACTCTCCAACCATAGGTAAGGTTGGTATGAAAATTTAAGAGGTATGAGACAAGTTTAACTTGTCCCACAAGCCTCCAAAATCAACCTCCAAGGACAAATTCAGATTTCAAAAGAAGGTGAAGTGTTTCATACTCCAAAATTTACTTACACATCTCTTACACATCACTTACATATTTCTTACAACACTTTAATTTTAGTCCAACAACTCTAATAATTACTTTCTTATTACCTAATTTGATTAATTACTATTAACAATATGATTACTCACATTATTTACCACAATTTAATTCAATAATGAAAAGGAAAGAACATCACTTATAAAACACATACATACTAGACAAAGGAACCAAATAAATAAATACACATAAGCCTTGGTCAAATTTAAAGGTGATACCCCCATGGGTATCCCTAACGACAATAAAACACACACACACACACACATGAATGAAAAACGTTTCCATGGTGACCTTGTTGAATTCATCTAGAATTGCAATGTTGTTGGTTTGCAATCCCCATTGTTTGTTGTGATATTTTAACCTAAAAACTCAATACCTCCTTTGGCCTTGTGGCCACATTAGAACATCCAAAATACATATAAATATAATTCCAAAATCATCTATATATATGAATCACAACAACATCAAGGAAAACAACAATATCATTTGTAATTTTATCAACAACTATATCATCATCAAATAAATTCCATTTTCTAGGTCTACTCAGAATATCCAAATATCACATGTCCGAACAACATCCATAAATATAACCATGTCGAACAATATACCATCATCAATATATAAAGTGTCTCTAATAATCATCATGCATCATATATAAATCAAATTCATACATAATCCATAATCGACATCTAACACCATACTAAATCAAAACTATAATAATGTCCATAATATAGTCAGCAGTATCATGATCAATATCAAAAGTGTCGAAGGGAAGTGGGCACTACATGTATCAGGTGGATATAATAACCACTTACAAATTATTATGGTGATTTTTATATAGTAGAGGGACGTAAAAAAACCCATTATAGGATGCATTATTTTAAATTGATGTGTATGACAAGTAAAAGGAATACCGAGGAAAAATGAGAAGGATCATATAAGCGATATTGTAAACAAATGTTCAAGTTCATTTAGAAAATAACCAAAATTTATCTACTTGCAACTAGATAATCCTACAAGTGAAAAAAAGATGGCACATTGTTTGCGTTTACCTCCATGCTGACAACACTAAGGATTTTTAACACAGTGTACATGAGCTTCCTTCCAATGGGTCACACGCATGAGGATATAGATGTGACTTTCGGTGATTATCAACTACATTGTGTAAAATGGAAAAATTCTTTTACAACATACAATAGACACTTATAGAACATGCCAAGAGGATTCCATCACATTCATTATGTACATTATCAAGAAATTCTATGACTTTTTAAGGCCTTTGTGGAACCTCATCTTCTAGATGGAAACCATAAGATCGTGATGTTGAACAATTTTCCTTACTACTTGTTTCATATTAGTGAAAGTCCAATAAGAAGATAAGAGAATCCAAGTATGTGATGGTTTAAGGTACCTCTAGATGGGATGACGATGGATACGTGTGCAAATGAGAGATCCTCCTTGTAGCGAACTAGATGACATGAAAATTGAAAGAACTCAATATGAAAATGGATTAGTAGATAAATGGGTGGGTTTCCTAACAATGTCAGTCTTGAGAAGTGAAAAATTCCTAGGATGGATGTTAACACACATTTTTGATAAAGATAAGATAAAATATTGATAAATTGGATGTAGCAAAATTTGAGCTAAAACAAAAATTGAAATGCAATAAAAGTGATAAAATATAGATCTAATCTAATTAAATTCGACCAAACTTGTATGGTTTGATAGTGACCAAGAATGCGGGACTCGGTCGATCGAGAAGTGGACCTAATAATGTAAAACAATGACAGAAAATTCATATCTATAGATTTTTGAGGAAGATCTTGAGTTAGTGATGATCTAGATGAAAAAATGGAATCTCCAATAGATATGGAATAGGATTTAATAGAAAGGATGCAAAAATGTGAAATCCAAACCTATATACAATAAATAATGATTTGATCGATGATAACTAGGCCGAGTCGATGGGTGACTAGGGTTTGGTAGAATATATGTGCTAATGATAGGATGGAAAATGACAAGATATGACGTATTGAGTGATGGTAATATCGAGAGGGAATGAAAAAGGATCTGAATGAAAAAGAATATAACAAAATAGGATTTGGGTTAAGGGTGGATAGGTAGGGTTCACGATGGATGGTGCTGATCTAGGGTTGGATAGAAAAAATGGGAAAGAATGAAGATTTCTTGTTGGAAATTTAAGAGTTGTGAAGGCAGAGACAAGGCTCTTGTATGATGCAACTTAGTATCTACTATGAAAAACCCAGGTGCATTGGCACATCACTCATCCCGAGTTGAGCGCTCACCCAAAGCACGCAAAGGTACCAGGCCCCTCTTTATAGTTGCTTATGTAGGATGTTAGTGTGATGATGATAATACATATTCAGATCCATAACCAAACATAAACATTTCACAGTGCATAAACCAGATATAGATATTAGATAATCATGAACTAAACAATAACTATAATAAGGCTAACCATACAATAACTTGATTCAATTATGTCTAGCACCATTATTAAACCAATATTCTCCATTGGATTAAACATTGTAAAACACAGAATCTTCGTACACTATAAATTATCTCCATGATTCATGCACGCATTAAGATCAAAAACATCACTCTACAATAATTTTGTCTCTTCCTTAGTACACAAGTTCAAGTACATATTTATAAAGGTGGGGACTTTCCCTTCACCACCCATACACTTCTCAAAATAGGTCACATGTTTATAATGGTCATGCACCTTTACAATGGCACACACAACATGCAAGTGTTATAATAATAGATTTCCTATAGTTAAATTCAAGAATAAATCCTATTATTAGCTTAAATTATGCATGGTGCTTATTAACCGCTTGTTCCCAAAATACCATTGTGTGTCGTGCAAGTCTTCATCTCTCGTGCTCCACACACTATCTAAAAAAATAGCATTTATCCATAAAAATAGCTAAGTCTTGAGAATTTTTTTGGCGCACTTTACCTTCCCTATCTTTACACACCTCCAAAGGTGGCTTGTTCCGAGGGTGCATCCTTTGCGTGTCTACTCTTTAGAGAAACATTATGTCTTCTCAACACTAGATAATAATTGAATCTGCACAATATCTAATAAAAGGTATGACGATAAATGTTAATGATAGATCCAAGCATGTAAGAGAGAAAAAATTCTCCAAATATCCCAAATTAAAGCACGAGATCTCTAAGATGATGATGAAAAACTATAAGAGAGATCAACTAATGAAGGAAATATCAAATGAAAAAATGAAGTATGAAAATTTACATCCCGAGAAAAGAAGGGGTAGGGACGGATTTATAGGGTCTACGTTGACCTAGATGGGTCATCTCGATCATGTACATCCATCCATTTGGGTGGTGGAAAGGTGACGAGATCAAAGCAATGATCCTATATGAGGTGGGATTAGGGTTTTTAGTGATAATGACGAGGTAAGGTTACTTAGGATGGATAAATATGTAGGTAGGGGAGGAAAAAAATAAATAAATTAAAATGTGAGGTGAATTTATTAAATCCATACTTAAAGAAGATAAAATGGAGGATTTAAGAGGAGAAAACAAATTAAATTAAGGTTTAGGATTAATTAAATATGATTAGGGATGATTAATGGATGGTTAAGGTGGGAAATAATGATGATTAGGATAAATTAAAATTAGGAGGGAATAAGGGAATACAAATGGGAAGTGATGTATGTATGTAGAAATAGATGATGGAGAGAAAATGCAAGGAGAAGGGTAATGATACCAAAAATTTGTGTCTACATTTTCTCCTTTTTTTGAGTGATTTGTGTTGGACAATCCATTAGACAAAAATGAGAAGGATGGAAAGATGATTGATTAGGTGTGCCCCCTCAAGCTAGGGATTGACGACATGAAGTGGTACCAATCATGAGCTGGAAAGAGATAGATGATGAAATAAAGGGTGGAAAGGATAAGAAGATGATGAGATAAGATATCCTAGATGAGGATAAAAATAAATAAAAAGAAAACAAAAATATGGCAATAATGTAGGAATCACTTTAGTAGAGAAAAACATTCACCTCGGTGCGAGATGAAGGAAATTTCCTATGGGCATGCGAGTGGAAAAAAACTCCAAAATGGAGGGAATCCATGGGGAATCTACTCAAATGTATGTGCAATCCGTGGGAAAAATGGGTTAAAGGAAGACATCAAATATGCGTAAAAAATGCCAAAATAGTCGAGACAAGGTTCACATGAATAATTAGAGAGGGGAGAAAAAGTGAATGTGATATCCTTCATATAGGAGGAATAAAAAATATGTGTCTGGGTGGGAAAATGATAAAAAATAAAATAATGGTGCCCCAATAGGGAACATGAAGATGACCACAAAGGCTAGATATTGGATGCAAGATGAGAGAGATAACAAATCCCAGTAGGAGAAATAAAGGTGTGGTATAAAAACACAAAAGGAAACAATGGAAGAAAATATAATTTGAGAGAAAGGATTGATCGAAAGGAGACAAAAAGTAACATTGATAAAAAAATAGGGTTGAGTTGATGAAAACCAAGAAGGGTTGATGGAAACTAGATCTAAAGCAATAAAAACCCAAAAAGGTTGTCAATGATAGTGGGGTTGGTGGGCTATATAAGCCCATGGTTTGGATGACAAATCTCATTTTCACCGTGTGAGTTGATGATCATGATATTTAAGTGAAAAGGAGAGGTGGGAATTTTAGTGAGATGGAGGCCGGAGGAGCAATGAGGAAGCACTAGAAGACTCGTAGGATGGTAAGTGCCTAAACCCTAGCTTGTTTTTAAAGTTTTTTTGTTGTTTTTAATTTATTTTTTCATTTCTTTAGATTTTTATGGTTAGTACCTAGGTTTTTGATGATGAATAGGTATTGTTTTTGTTGACTATACCAGTTAAGGCATCGACTTAATCTTGGAGAATTCGAACCAAGCGTGTCGACGTGGACTAGGGATAGGATATGGAATTTTAGAGTTGATGATGAATGACTAATGATTTGTTTGTTTGATTTGTTTTATAGGAAAGGGACACTTTATATCTCAAAGATAGAGTGCCCACTTTGTATGACTAGATTAGAGGAGATGTTACCAATGCTGCAATAGCCGCACACTTTTTTTCACTAGTTCTAATATTTACGCATGCCCTAGCGTCTCATCTTTCATCATTTCCAAAACCTCTTTATCTTCAACTAGATTTCGGTCCTTACTACTTCTTCTTGTGTCGTACATAAATTGAGATCTTGGCTGACTTTTTTTAGCTCATCCATCAAACTTTGGATCAATTCCTCGTAAGTTGAAATTTTCCTAACCATAAAGGCCCTTGCTCTGTTTTCCTCCTGTTCAAAATCTTTTGGTTTGAGAATCTGAATTGTTCCGTCATCTAACACCAAATCGACCAAAGTGCACACATAATGCATAGCAGAAGGAAACTATTCTGGAACTTGAGATTCTAGATGAGGCCTTGTTTTAAGGATGTGATCACAAATTTCCTCTACCATACTAATGAAGGGCTCATTATTTGCCCATTTTTGTTCCTTCTCTTCCTTTAAATGTGTTAACTCTGTAGTTTTAGCCTTTTTATCTTTAAGGAGCACTCAAATGCTGGCATCCTTTTCAATGTTCCTCCACACCACCTCAATAGATACCTTGACCATTGCATTGAAGAACTTCTCATCAAACATTAGAGTAGGTTTTATCATCATGTGCCTACTCTGGGGTTCCTTCTTCACTCTTTGTGAGACATAAGACTCCTCGCACACATCAAAATTGTATTCATCCATATGAGTATGCATGGACCAGGATAATTTCTTCCTTTTGCATGTAGTGGCCATATCGGATCCATCATTTTCCACCCATGTAACTCCTTAAGGCCCACCGTGTTCTTGAACCGGGCTCAGACTATTTTTCTTATGTCCTCAGTATAGTCCATACTAGGGACAACATAATCTTCACTTGTTCTTTCTCTTTTTGTTCTTGGCCCCTTAGGAACCTGGGCACCAAGGTCTGAAGTTGGCCCTTCTCCTACTTGAGTTACTGATGGGAGCACTTTGGGTTGTTCTTGCACAATTTCTTCTACCTCTTTCACCCCTTCCTCTTCATCTCTCATTTCTTCATCTTGGGGTTCCTCCACATATTTAGGATGGACTAGGGTTCTTGACGCATTCTCTTCAAAATCCTCCTCCTCATATAGCTTCACCTTTCTTCTTCTCTTTCCTCGGGTGCTTATTTTTAAGGGGAGAGTCGAGGTGACCTTCATAAAGGTTGAGATGTTCCTACACCTTTGGTTTTGGTTCTTTTGAACACCTTTTTAAACTGGTGTTCCTCATGGACTATACCCACGCCCAAGTCTTCCTCTACTCCTTGCGTATTTGGGGAAGTATATGTGTGCTCACTCTCCACTCTATCTCGTGGGATTCCTCTAGCAAATATGGTCCAAGCCTCCACTATCCTTATTGATTTCCTCTTCCTCATCTCCTTCTAAGTTCGAGGAAATATTTGGAGCTGCCACATTTTCAACTATGAGTTTTCCCTTAGGAGGCCCTGAGAGCATAAACTCATTCTCCACATACTTTCCCTTTTCCATCCTAGGCTTGAGATGAAGATAGATAATCATGGCTCCACTTTCCCCAATAGCCAAATATATCAGCTTCATGCTTATAAAATCATAAATAATCCTCTCAATATAGGTAGATTGACCTGGATAAACATATGTTTTCCTTAGAGTATGGTAATCATAGTCTACCTTGTCCGCATTGTAGCTCAACTGGCAAGCATCAATAATCCTATGTAATTTTTCCTAGAAATAATGTGTTATGAAGGTGTATGGAAGTTTTCACCAAGGAATCCATGTCCCATCCTTCATTAGGAATCATGCGATGTAAAAATGTTGATACACCATGAACCGCATTGCCTTGCCCACTTCTCAAGGTAACACCTTTGGAATACACCGTGAACTGCATTTCCTTCGAGTGTAAAACCTTTGTAATGCACCATTCCTCCTCAAAGGTTATGTGTAGTCGATCATAACATATATCTTCCCTTTGTTTGAATGGGCCACTCATTGTTCCTTCACACAAATACTTATCAAAACTCTCCACAAGGGACTTATTTTGCGTGGGGTTTTCCCAAAAATATTATTTGGTGCATCGGGCACTCCAATTTCTACGAACACAAGAGATAACAAGATAATGCCAAAATTATATTTTCACCTATGTGCACTTCTTCAATAATTGTTTCTACTATGTAGCTAGCTAAGTTGTACATTTCTCTATGTGACATTTTCTTTGCAATATGTAGCCACATGGTGTTTACTTGTTACCATCTCTACTAAATGTTCATCTTAGTGAGAAGATGCGCGACTACCTACACCACCGGGTACTTCCTTAATTTGTAGATGTCCCTTCCACTGGACCCTTGGCATATCCCAACTCCTTGCTTGTGTCTCATAACAAATTTGTTAACAGTTAGATCACCACTAATCTCGCCCCTATGCCCTTCATTCCTGTCAAGCATAGTAATTAAAGGCATGGTGATATTTCCCATCGTCGAAAAACTAGAAGAAGTCATCATAGACTGTATTCATAAGCCATTCATATAAAATTTATGGTTTTCCAAAATATGGGAGTTTATACAAACGGTGATAAACCCATACCTTCTTCAAAAATTCCTCCCAAACATCGTCATTTCTTGACATGTCATCCACCATGTGCTTGTTTGTCTTCTTATTCAACAATGCATCCAACTCTCCCTTGTTATTGGTGGTGTGGTGGTTGTAGTCACTTAATTTTAATCTGTGGATATGGGAATCCCAATCCCTTTTGATGATCACTCCTTTTGGATATTGCATTTCTAAAAAAATTCTCTCAAGAGCATCTTCGACCTCGATTTCCACCTTTTTCTTCCCCTTCGTTCCTGCTCCAGGTGCTTTCCTTGGTGCCATGGTAAAAATATTACCTTTTTCCTCTATCGAGTAAGCTCTCATGCCCTAGCTCGAAACCATGTGCCATATCTTGAAATCATGTGCCCTACCTCTTTCTTAATCCTTCTTCTTTTCTCAAACCCTTATCGAATGGGGACCAAGCCACTTCTAAACACAAATATTCTCTCCATGCTTGGTTTCGTAACTTTCCAAACCTCAACATGTTTCACTTGGTTTGGGTGCAACTATCTCACTTGAATACTTGTGATCGCAAAGGTAAAAATAAATCCACATCACATCTTTATATATAGTTGTTAAAAGTTATTACATTTATTGCTCCTTTACCGACCCTTTGAACCTCTCATTAATTGACCATTTTCCAAATTTCCTTGTGATACACCTACGTGCCAAAACTATAAACTTCCAGCATAAATTCTTACCTTTTGGCTATAGATCTCCTTATGCGTGCATCTATGTGCCAAAGTAGCTTGCCATTGTGCCTTCCTCTAGTAGTTTCTACCACTGCCGCTTACCTCATGTTATACTATCCATTCATTTATTTCTAGCTATGGTCTTCCTAAGGAGAAATATTATTTCTAATAACTCCCTTCCATTTTTTAATAGTGCCTATAACACTATTTTCTCATGTGTACCAATTTATGAATAACAACCACCCCACACCAATGGTATGTGTAGTCTTGTGTGCATAAAAATACCTCATATTGTAATTAGCTTCAGTAGCATAACTCCACTTATTACACAAAAACACTAAAGTAAATTAACAAAGCATAGTGACGAAGAAGGAAATACATTAAATGAAATATAAAAAGGAAAATATATACTAAATGGCAATATTGCCTTATTACAAACACCAAGAAAAATTATTTATAATAGGTCTTGACCTACTCCCATTAAAGTAACCAGTAACCATGTTCCATCAAGCACCTCTAACCGACAAGCACGATTCAAGGATGTGAGTGATAACGTATGGTCCTAATCAATGCACCTTAAGTTTTCATGGATAGAACAAAAACTTGGAATCATAAAGAAGTAACATCTATCCAACCCGAGGCTTCTTATCCTTGATATGTCTTTCATGCCATGCCTTCTTCCGGCATTTTCTTGCTTTGACTCCAACATACTATGGAGTGCCTCTCATCCATCTATATTAACTTGTAAATTATTTCTTCCGATGCTTGCTCATCAGCTAGACCTCTCGTGCACGCAATACACAAAGAAGGTAACATGAATTCCATGGAAAGAACTCATACATGCCAAATACCAATTAAAAAGGGTGTGGACTTATTTAAAAAAAAATAGGTTGTTTTATATGCCCAAATTACAACAGAAACTTTATCATCCCAATCTTTCCTTCCAACATCAAAATTTTTGTTAAGGTCTCAAGCTAAATATCTTGTTAAAGGCCTCAATAGTATCATTTTCTTGAGGGTGATAAGGGGTAGTATTTTTGTGCATGATCATAAACTCATCCAACAATATCCTAATTATCTCATTTAGGAAGTGTGTCCCCTATCACTTTTCAAACTTAGTGGATATCCATACCTAGTAATAATTTTTTTGATAAGAACCTTGTTGTTGTAGGCTGGCTGTACAATCCTTTATAGGTACTACTTCTACCCATCAAGTAAGATATTCTTTATAAGTGATGATATAACATGATCCGGTTCTATGCATGGTGGGAAATAGGACCCACAAAATCTACTACACATTTTTCAAATGGTTCTCCACTAGTAATAGGCCTTAAAGGAATTTCATCTCTTTTTCTAGGTTTGCCAAGGTGTTTTCAATGATCACATGCCTTACAATACTCTTTAAAATCCTTGTAAAGGGTGTCCCACCATAATCCAGAGAATCGAATATTATGCATGGTGATGTCACTTGCATAATGCCCACTGTAATCTTGTCATGAGCCTCTTCCATGATATCGGTGCAATCATGTTCTAATACACACCGACGTAATACTTCATCTCGGCCTAGTTTGTACAAGTCATCATTGATCAACATGAAGGGTGCGACATGAATTGTAATTAGAAAATGAGTAATCTAAAATATATCTATTTATAATAACACGAACAAAGTGTCCACAGTGTGCATCTAAATCGAGATCAACATCATAGAGGGCCTGAAATTATTCATGTGTCCATAAAATTCTATGATACCTTCAATTCCATTTACACACATTAGCAATCAGCCACTCATACGAGATCTATCAAAAAGATAGCAAATAAAATATCATATAAAAATTGTACAAGTTCTATTCCACCCACACACGTGTGTCAAACTACGATCCACTATTGAACCTTAGAGCATACTCTTCTTCCAAATTTACTATCCACTACATAATACTTGTTAGGGCTAACCGGTATGTCTTCATCATGAAACATCCACGAAAACAACTGAAAAAGAGGTCATAGATACGGAACCGGTGATGCATCATAAAATCTACTTTGAAAAACCCGGGCATGCTAACACATCACTCATCCTGAGCTGAGTGCTCACCCAAAGCATGCAAAGGTACTAGGCCCCTTTTTTAGATTTTATTGTGGTACGATGATGATGATAAATATTCAGATCCATAACCAAACATAAACATTTCATAGTGCATAAACCAGATCTAGATCTTAGAGAACCGTGAACTAAACAATAACTATAATAAGGCTAACCATACAAGAACCAAATTCTGTTATGTCTAGCACCATTATTTAGCCAATATTCTTCATTGCATTAAACACACGTAAAAATAGAAGCTTCTTACACTAGAAAGTATCTCCATGACTCATGCGCGTATTAAGAGCAAGAGTATAACTCCATAATAATTCAAGCTCTCCCTTACTACACAAGTTCAATACATATTTATAAAGGTGGGGAATTTCCTTCACCACCCATACACTTCTCAAAGTACGTTGCATTCTAATAATAGTCATGCACCTTTACAATGGCATGCACAACATGCAAATGTTCTAATAATAGATTTCATATAGTTAACTCTAATAATAAATCCTATTATTTTCTTGAACTATGCATGGCGCTTATCACCGCTTGTTCCAAAAATACCATTGTGTGTCGGACAAGTCTTCATCTCTATGTGTGTTTCACACACTATCTCTAAAAATAGTCCCTATCCATAAAAATGGATAAGTCTTGAGAAAAAGTGTTCTAGCACACTTTTCTTCCCTATCTTCCCACACCTACAAATTCAGCTTGTTCCCGTGTGTGCATCCTTTATGTGTTTACTCCTTAGAGTAAGATTCTATTTTCTCTACCTTTGAATAATAAATGAACTCACACAAGATACTATAAAGGGTATGATGATAAATTGTAATGATCGATCTAAGTATGTAAAAGAGACAAATTTCTTCAAATATCCCAAAGTAAAGCACAAGATCTCCAAGATGATGATGGTAACTATAAGAGAGATCAACAAACAAAGGAAAAATCAAAAGAAAAACTGAAGTCTTCAAATTTGCATCCCAAGAAAAGGAGGGGTTGAGGCAGATTTATAGGATTTATGGTGACTGGATGGGTCACCTCCGATCACGTACATCCATCTATTTGGGTGGTAGAAAGGATGACAAGATTGAGGTAGTGATCCTATATGAGGCGGGATTATAGTTTTGAGTGATAGGGACGAGGTAAGGTTACTTAGGATGGATAAATGGGTAGGTGGGGTGGAAAAAATTAAATAAAGACAATAGTGAGGTGAATTTATTAAATCTATACTTAAAGAGGATAAAACGGAGGATTTAAGAGGATAAAATGAATTAAATTAAGGTTTAGGATTAATTAAAGATGATTAGGGATGATTAAAGTGGGAAAGAATGATGATTAGGATAAATTAAATTTAGGAGGGAAGAAGGGAATACAAATGGGAAGAGATGTATGTATGTAGAAATAGACGATGGAGAGAAAATGTAAGGCGAGGGTAGCAAAACCTGAAAATTGGTGTCTACATTTATCCCTTTTTGTTGAGTGGTTTGCATTAGACAAGACATGAGACAAAAATGAGAAGGATGAAAATATGATTAATTAGGTGTGCCCCCTCAAGCTAGGGATTGATGACATGATGTGGTAGTGGTCATGAATTTGAAAGAGATAGATGAGGAAAGAAAGGGTGGAAAGGATGAGAAGATTATGAGATAAGATATCCTAGACGAGGATTAAAAAAATTAAAAAGTAAAAAAATATGGCAAAGTGATTTAGGAATCACTTTGGTAGAGAACAAAGTACATCCTCAATGGAGACGATAGAAATGTCCTACGGACATGCGAGTTAGAAAAATCCACTCCAATGGAGGGAATCCAAGGGTAATCCACCTAAATGTATGTGCAAGCCGTGGGAAAAATGTGTTAAAGGAAGAAATCAAATATACACAAACAAATTGGAAAATGTTCGAGACAAGGGTTGCAAGAATAATTAGAGAGGGGAGAAAAAGAGAATGGGATATCCTTCATATAGGAGGAATACAAAATATTTTTCGGGTGGGAAAATGATAGAAAGTAGAATAATGGTACCCCAATAGGGAACATCAAGATGACCAAAAAGGAAAGATATTGGATGCAAGATGAGAGAGATAAGCGAAGCCCAAGTAGGAAATATATAGGTGTGGTATAAGAAACACAAAATGAAACAATGGAAGAAAATATAATTTGAGAGGAAGGATTGATCAAAAGGACATAAGAAGTAACATTGATCAAAAGGAAAGGTCAAGTTGTCGATACAGTGTAAGGGTTGATGGAAACTAGAGTGAAGCAACAACAACCCAAGAAGGTCATCAATGACTATGGTTGGTGGGCTATATAATCCCATGGTTTGGATGAAAAATCTCATTTTCACTATGTGATTTGAAGATCAAGAGATTTGAGTGAAAAGTAGTGGGAATTTAAGTGAGATGGAGGCCGGAGAAGTAACGAGGAAGCACTAGAGGACTTGTAGGATGCTAAGTGCCTAAACCCTAGATTATTTTTAATTTTTTTGGTTGTTTTTTATTTATTTATTATCATTTTTTTATATTTTAAATGTTAGTGCCTAGGGTGGTTGTTGATGACTAGGTATTGTTTTTGTCAAATAGACCAACTAAGGTGTCAACTCAAGCTAGGATACTTCGAACCAAGATGGGTCGACGTCGACTAGGGATAGGATTTGTAAATTTTTAGTTGATGATGAATGAATAATGATTTTTTTAATTGGTTTTTACAGCCGGAGACACTTTATATTTGAGAGATAGAGTTCCCTCTTTATACAAGTACATTAGAGGATATGTTATTGATGTTGATTGGGACCACTTGTCCACATTACGGTTGGGTGGATTTTGACACTAGTAGGTGGATCCAACTTTTTCAAGCCAATGGGCATAATATGATAGTAGAAAGTTCCCAAAGGAGTGATTAAAGAGGTCTTATGTTGGTCTTATCTTGTGATGAGGATATGATTGTACCTAAAGAAAACATCTATAAGAAAAAGCATGTCATGGCTTGTGGTGAGGTCTCTAAGTTTATCGATGTTCGAAAGAGGAGAATTGTCTTTAGGGTAAGTGAGGTTTAAATCTTGAAAGTCAGGACAGATGTGAAGCTTGCTAGAGGCTTTGAAAATGGGTATAATATTATAAACCCATTGCAGATATTTGGTAGGAATAATGAAATTAGATGAAAAAGGTGTTATAGCTCCTCTTTGACTAAGATGTCAACTCGAGGGTGCATAGGGAAAGCTTCTCCTTAATTGGATTAAAGTTAATTAAGGTAACATTGATATGGATAAAAATGGAAGGATAGAGGCCCAACATGTCAATGTATGACCATGTGAAGGCTTGCATATGTTGAGAAAGTAAGGAGGTGAAAGACTCAAGCTCTTGAGGATAAAGAGGTTAACCCACTTTGAGAACGTGGGGCTCTTATGGAGTCCCAATGTTGATGTTTATGGTTGATTCATTTATAAGGATACATGTGTCAAGTGATAAGGTCTTATGAATATAGGAATCATCTACCCCCATGTAAGAATGTTAATGGTAGGGTAATCTTCCTCTATCATTTCCATAAATTTAAGAGGGACGGACCTAGTTTCACCTTCATAATGATAAGTGACTGGTTCCAACGTAATGGGGGATTATAAAAAATCCACAAGATATGGAAATGATGAAATCCACATCCATAACGTTGTGGGAAGGAGAATATGGAAGATCAATGTCCATGAGAGATAGAGATGGTGGAAGAGAATCATTAAATTATTCCTTAAATCCAAATCCAAAATTTTCATGGGGCTTCGATATTGATTAATGATTAGGTCATGCATGCCTTATTCATAGCACCCCATTCCAAATCATTTCCAATCTTAACGATGAAGATAATTATAGGAAAAATATTTTTGTAAATAAATTCAAAGCCATTGGTGTATAGTTTGGTGTGTGGTTGAGTGTTAATGTGGGAGGAAGGGAGATTGATGCCACCATAGATGAGATTGGTGTGAATATGAGGTTGACCAAAGGGAATGATATCCCTGATGTTAGGTTGATATAATGGAGCTTTATCAGGTCTAAAAATTTAATGAGGTGTGGGAAGGGCATTTAGTGTAAGAAGGCAATAATCCCTAGTGAGAAGTGATCCATCACTCTGTATAAATTATCATTATTTGGAAGCTTGGATGAGCTAGTGGATGTCTTAGAATAAACATGTTTTTGAATGAGCACATTGTTAGGTCGATAAGTCATGTGACATGATTTTTAATAGAGGTGTGTCTATAGGGATAGTTAAAATATTTCCCTTATGTTCATATTTGATACACCAATTAAGTGTGGAAGGAATGCAACATATGTTATGTATCCATGGTTATCCAAGTAGCATATTATATGAAACCCCCTTCTACAATATAGAATACCTCATGGAGAAGTTTTTCATCGATGTGTATAGGGAAAATAATTGTTCCTAAAGCATGGGAAATAACATCATTGAATGAGCGAAGAATAGTGGGTGATTAGGCAATAATGGAATTAGGGAGATTGAGTTGATCAAAGGTATGAGATGAGATGATGTTTATGCTAGATCCATTATCTATCATAGAATGATGAATGAATGTGTCATTGATACACACAAAGTGATGAAAAGGGAAAGTCATGTTATTTAGGTGATATGTCAGGAATTTTGGTGCCATCAAAGGATATGGAAGCGGAAGCCATGAGTTCTCAAAAATATACGCAAAGGGATGAGCCCCATCAACAAGAATATGGATATGCTTGATATCTTCAATGAGGGATTTCTATGATCTAGGGAGATTTGGATGATCTCATAAATTGAAATCTTAATGTGGTCTCGTTATCCAAATTCACCCCCAGGGTTGAATTGATAACATACATCAGAATTCTCAAGTCCCAGCCAAATGGATTGATTCAGGGCAAAAATCATGTTTCTAGGGTCCCCTCAGATTTTTTCTAACTCCCCTGGCCGAAGAAGAAAAGAGCAAGCTCTGAGAAGATGCAAAAAGCTGCAAAAACAAGCTTGGGCCAGAAAAAATTGTGGAAATTGGCTAAGTCCTAGTCCTCGCAACAGTTGGGACATTTGGGACGTTGGGACGCGAACCGGCCGAAAAGCCGCCGCCAGCGATCCGCACAAGCAATTGGGACATTCAGGCCATGGTACGCGCCGACGCGAAATGCCCGAATCGGCTGAAAGAAATAAAAATTGTCTAAGTCTTTAAATGGGGGCAAGTGGGACAAGAGTACGCGGCAGACACGGCCCGGCCGAATCGGGCGCGAATCGGAAGAATTTCTCCTGCAGACCCGGGAGCAAGTGGGACAAAGGTACGCGAAGGACGCGAACCGTTTGGTTTGGCTGGAACGGGAAACTTTCACACTAGGACATCTGGGCCATGAGTACGCGAAGGATGTGAACCGGCCGGTTCACCCGAAGCAAAGAAATTTCATATTGGGACAGTTGGGACAAAGGAAGGTGTGGGACGCGGATAGCCGAAGGAGCCAAAATCCAATCAAGCAATGCCACGTGTCACCGCCAAATGAGGTACATGGAATACCATTTCAGGTGGATCGGAGGATTGGCGTCCCAAACAAAGACTTGGGACATCTGGGACAAAAAGACGTGAAGGGTGCGAAAAGCCAAAGCACACCCACGGACCAATCAAATCGCGACACGTGTCACAAGGGAGAAAGTCCAAAAGTCAAAGGGTGAGGTTGCAAGAACTGACCCGAGCCAATCAAAAGAGGACACGTGTCCAATGAAGTAGGAAAACCCATGGGACAGAGAGGAGAGAGAATTACATATCCAATCAGTGCGTGCCACATGTCATCTAGGTGGCAGAGCACGGGAAAAATTTCAAAACGCATTTTCACCTGTTTTGTGCCCTAAATCTTCAGATTGACATATCTTTCGATCCAGAGCTCGGATTTGCACGTTCTTTATATCAACGGAAAGCTTGTGAAATTCTCTACATGATTTTGGGGTTAATCTTGAGTTTTGGTGCAGTATAGAGAGATAAAATTGAGAAATGGATCTAACGCGTGTTCATGGCCAGAAGTGACATTCTAGCGACCAGATTTAATGCAGAATGGGTCGCATTCTCCTGTAATCTGGTCAAAATAACAGGGTATGGGTTTTTAAGGTCCCCATGCCATTTTAATGCACCTGTAGTCAAGAAGGGATGGGCTCTCATGTTTTTGTACGTTTTCTGTCCCCTGGGCTCGACCCATGCAATGTAAAAGCTAGATTTGGCTCATTTCGAAAGGGGGAACAATTTTGACATAGCAGAGTTCTTCTTTCACCTCCAGCAAGTGATTGATACAAGAATCAGACCTCTCCAAAGGATTGTAATAGTTTTTACCTCTCTGAGGTTGTAATGCAGTGATTTTGACACTGGAAATGATAATGCAAGCTCTGTGAATGGTTTTCAGTCCTTTGTTTGTATTATTTGCTTCATTTCAAATCCTGAATTATATCTGATCAGTCTGTGTATGTTTTTATGTTGTGAACTTTGGTCTGTGTTTATTTGCATGACAAATATGTTTCACCACTCCTTTTGGTGCATCACCATCTTTAGTTAGTTTCAATTTTTGCATTTCTATCCCTGTCTCCTGGCAGTTTAGAGTAGGATTAGGATCTGAACCTCTATAGTTTTGTAAAATATAGATCTAAATCAGAGGAGTTTGAGGAACCAGCCTCTAATTTGGAGATTCCTCTCTCAGTTTCACAAGTCCCCACACTTGGAGAGAGGTTTCCATGTTGTGCAATCACACTGGATGCTAGAGTGATCACCCTAGAAGCCTGATCTACATCCAGGGGTGCTGTGAGTCTGCAACAACAGTTTTGGCACGCCGGGTGGGACACTAGAGGTCTCATTTTTATTGCAGCAAAGTTGATATGCATCTTCTGCAGTTTTCTTTCTTATAAGAGCTATTATTTGCATATCTGGCGACTCCAAGGGGAAGAATCAACTGGTTTCAGCAGTGCAGGCCTGAAAACTCATGAGAAGAATCACCACAAGGTCAAGAGTTGGAGAAGAAGAAGTGTTGTTTGAATACCTGCAATTATCTCCAAGAAGAAGGAAAAGAGGAAGAAGGATTCAAAGGTCTCCATCTCCACCAAACAGAACTCTCTCAACTCCTCCACGGCGAGTGCCTTTCATAGGTATACAAGGGTTTTAAGACCGATTAGAATGGCTCAGAACAACCCCTACGTCAACTTCACAGAAGCAGCCCACTTGCTCTCAATGCACAACACCAGAGTTCCTATTGCAGCCTTGAAGAACATTCCCTACTTCACTTTGTAGAGAATCGAGACTACTCCTGTGTGATCATGTTAAAGATATTGCTAACCTTTGTGCAATCCATGAAATCAATGAAATGCAAGTGGTCAATTCTTGGCATCTTCATTCAATGGAAAAGCATTGCAATGGTTTAGAAGCCTCGGAGTTGGTTCTATCACAAATTGGAATCAGCTATGTATAGTACTTCATGAGTAATTTGGAGAGAAGGGAGACAACTTGTCTCTTTTGGAGCAGTGACAACTATCAAGAGAGCCCCCAACGATCAGATGACTGACTTCAACTTCAAATTTCAAAGGTCTTGGGATAGGATTCCAGTAGTAGTTAGGCCAACAGTAGAAGGTGCTTTTCTCTACTACCTTAAAGCTTTGAATTCTGATATTTCTATGTTAATTCAATCTATGGGAGGCACAACCTTACCTACCGCTTATAGCATTGCCATTAGAACCGAAAACCTGTCTTATTCAAGTGGTAAAGCGGCTCCTAGGCCTCCCATACCCTTGTATCCAAACTTAGAAAATCCAAGCACTAGTCAAGACACCCACTTTGGCCCCCTGTTCCCACCCCTAGAAATCAAAGTTCAAGTGAAACTTCTACTTCATCCTCTAGTGCTTCAAATGAACTCCAAGAGGTCATGAAATAGTTGCAAAATTTGGGAAATGAGCTAGTTACTATCAAAAGACAGCAAGCTCAAAGTGCTAGACCATATCAGCCTCAAGCACAGTACCAGGCTAGGCCCCCATACCAACAAAATAGGTCACCAAATCAGGCTGCAAATCAAAATCAAAGCCAAGTAAGGCCTCCCGCTAATAGGCCATTTCAGCCCTATAACCCCAATGTTGTATCTGCTTCTAAAGCATTAGTGCGGTCCAAAATAACATGGCCCAAGAATATGATTGGTGTTTCTGTGTAGTCACCACACAACCAATCAATGTGCTTTAACGGTGCATTAAATCAAGCTCTGATGGTGCAAACCATTGGTGGGTTGCAAGAGTCCAGCCATGAAGGAGATCAGTAGCAGGAAGCACCTCAGCAAGGAACATCTCTGAATGAAACTACTCTTGTCAATTGGCAGGCTAAAGATTTCTGTGGTATGAATAAAATACCCTCTCAAAGTGTTGCAGCCAACACAAGGTCAAAGCGGAGAAATTTGGGTGAAGAACAGCCATTAGCCCCAAGTAGTTCATGAACTTCTGTCACTCCACAAGGTGTTGGCAAACAAAATCTAGTTTCAAACATGCAAGGAGCACCCAAACCAGCTCCTAAACCAACTCAGATGCCAGTTGTTGCTGCCCATGTGCAAGGAACGAATGTGCAAGCTAGGGGACAATAGAGGGATGCTTCATCCCCATTCAACATCATTGATCAGATGAAGAAGACAAATGTAAACATATCAATGTGGGAATCACTATCCATCCCAGGCCAAAGAGAGATTTGCTACAAGCTGCCATGAAGGACTGGCCAATTTCAAATCAGCGGGTTCAGATGCAAGACAAAGTGCTTACAAACGCTGCCCAGCCTGAAGGAAATCATGGAGGACAACAAGGTAAAATGTTGAAGCCCCCTCCATTTTATGTTTCATTGATCATAGGAGATAAGTTGGTACATAATTGCATGATTGACTCTGGGGCAAGTAGTTCAGTAATGCCCAAGCAAATAGCAGATCAGCTAGGACTCCAATATGAAACCATCTCCAAGGGTGTAGTGCAGTTAGATGGGACAGCAGTGACAATGGTTGGAGTAATCAAAGGTTTAAGCCTCACACTGCACGCATGTCCCAACGTAATAGTGTTACAAGATGTGTCAGTCATAGACCTGCCACCACTCTTTGCATTGTGCTTGTCAAGAGACTTCACTGCTAAAATTGGAGGCTATCTTTCGGTGGATTGGTCACACATGTTGTTCAGAACAAGGTATGGAACTAAGGCCACAATCAGGTCTGAACCTATTGCGAACTTTCACATTGAGCCTTACACTACCAGCCAAATCAATACCAACTATTCACGTTTGATCAAGAAGATTATCCAAGCACTGATGAAGCTGACACCAAGGTTGGAAGCATCCCAGATTTGACTCTTGATGAATGGGCAAGAAAAGTGCATGCCTTTGATCCTTATCAAGAAATAGAAGAATCTGAGCTAGGGGTTTATTGTTTACATGAAGAGGATCAACCTCTCCCTAGCATCACCAAGCCAGATCATAAAGAAAAGAACGAAGTATGGAAATTGTTCTTTGATGGGTCAAGGAGTAGACAAGGTGCAGGAGGAGGAGCTATGCTCATTTCACCGCAAGGTATAAGGTATTACTCAGCTTTCCGTTTCCAATTTTCTTATTCAAACAACACAGCTGAGTATGAAGCCTTAATTCATGGACTGCACTGGGCAATGAAGAAAGGCATCAGGAATTTACAAGTATTTGGTGATAGTGAGCTGATTGTAAACCAAGTCAAAGGAAAAAATGCTGCCAAAAATGATCTATTGAAGAACTACAAAAATCGGGTATGGGATCTTATTGAAGATTTTGAAGCTTTTAACATCAATTCTATCCAAAGAAAAAAGAATGAAGCCACTGATAGGCTAGCAAAAATTGGGGCTGCGTTTGATGTTGTAGAAAGTATCAAAAGTGAGAAATCTCAGCCTCATATCAAATTGGTTGTAAGACCAGCTGTTCCGGATAACAACACAAGTTGGCAAGTCTTCGAGAACGATCAACAGATCGTCAATTTCTTACAAGAAGAGGCTGAATTCTCAGCTAGGAATCAGGATAGATTAGAGTAGCAGTATGGGGATCAAGTAGTGCAGCTGCAGACAAACAAGCTTCCTAAGGGTTTAATAATATTGGAGTCTATCTTCAACCCTAACGAGGAAAAGGCTAACATACAAGTCAAAAGAAAAGATTTAGAGCCAATTCCGGTGGGGAAAGCAAAACACTTCAAATCGGTAAGGTGGCCACTGAACAGGAGAAATAATATTTCATACAACTTTGCCAAGAATTTCCATACGTCTTCGCTTGGAGCTATGAAGACTTAAGAGGATTCGATCCAAATTTGGCACAACATACCATAGAATTGGATCCAGATGCTAAGCCCATCAGGCAGAAGCAGAGACCAGTCAACCCTCACATAGAGCCTCTAATGAAGAAAGAGCTAAATAAGCTAATAGAGGCAAGCATTATATTCCCGATCAAGCACTCAAGCTGGGTTGCAAACTTGGTTCGAGCCAGAAGAAGAGCGGAGAAATCAGGTTGTGTGTAGATTTCCGAGACCTAAACAGGGCATCTCTCAAAGACCATTACCCACTTCCTTCAATGGAACAAATATTGCAAGTAGTATCCGGTTCGGAGAGATTCTCTCTCCTAGATGGCTACTCAGGGTATAATCAGGTAATGGTGAAGGAAGGAGACTAGTTCAAGACGGCTTTCACCACCAAATGGGGCACCTATGCCTACAAGAAGATGCCATTTGGCCTATCAAATGCTGGAGCCACTTTCCAAAGGGCAATGGATATGGCATTCAAGGGGTTGATCAATAAAATAGTTCTGATATACCTAGATGATATCACTGTCTTCTCAAAGAATGCAGCAGACCATCTCTTTCACCTCAGGCAAGTGTTTTCAGAGGTGTAGAAAGTTTGGAGTGTCTTTGAATCCCAAGAAGTGCATCTTTCTTGCACATGAAGGAAAGCTCCTTGGCCATATTGTCTCTAAGGAAGGATTAGAAATTGATCCAGAGAGGGTTGAAGCCATAAGAGCACTACCATTGCCAAGTCATAAGAAGGCCCTTCAAAGCTTCTTAGGAAGGATCAATTTTGTCCGCAGGTTTGTTCCAAACTTTGCAGCCCTTGTCAAGCCCATCACCAAAATGTTAAAGAAGAGCATGGCTTTTAAGTGGACAGCAGAAGGCAAGGAGAGCTTCGAAGCAATCAAAGAAGCTATCTCTCAAGCACCAACTCTCATCAACCCAGACTTCTCCAAGGATTTCATCCTCTATGCATTTGGAGGTGATGACACTATTTCTACCATTCTAGTACAGCAAAATAAAGATAATGATGAGCAGCCGATTGCTTTCTTCAGCCAGAGCTTAGATGACTGCGAGGTGAGGTACTCTTTTATTGAAAAACATGTACTTGCGTTAATCAGAAGCTTGAAGAAATTCAAGCATTTAGTCTCAAACAACAAGGTCCAGTTGCTGGTCTCACATGTTGGGGTTAAGGACTTCCTCCTTAACAAGGATTTGAATGAGAAAAGGGTAGGTTGGATCACCCGTGTCATGGAGTATGACATTGAGATCAAGATCACCAAGCTGGTAAGAGGGAAAGGATTGTGTGAGTAGCTGGTTTTGGGGAAGCAAAAAGAAGTATGCAACAAAGAAGAAGCTGTTTTGACAGTCCAAGACAACCATGAGCCAAGTGGCAATCAAGAAGAAGACAATGCTGCCCCGACTCCTTGCTGGACCCAAGGTATTATGCACTTCCTAGGCACAGGCCTATGCCCTCCGAGAGATGAGCAAGACCCAAAGGAGACACTTCAGATTGCAGGCTGTCCCGTATGCCATTGTTGATGGAGTTTTGTTCAAAAAAGATGTAAATGGAGTGCTGCTGAGATGCATTAGCACAGGTCAGATTCAAAGGGTGTTGGAAGAGTTTCATGGTGGACCAGCTGGTGGCCATTTTGCACCAAGAGTGACAGCTCTAAAAATCATGAAGGCTGGTTATTATTGGCCTAAAATCTTCAGTGATTGCTATGCATGGATCAAGAGGTGTAAGAATTGTGCATTCTTCACAGGAAAAGAGAGACTTGCAGCCCTCCCATTGCATCCAATCTCAGTTGACCAGCCATTCATGCAATGGGGTTTGGACTTCATTGGAGTCATTAATCCCAATTCAAGCCAAGGGCACAAATGGATTTTGACAGCCACAGACTACTTCACCAAATGGACAGAAGCAGTAGCACTCAAAGAGGTGAATGAGTCTAGCATCTTAGACTTTTATGAGGGGATAACAACCAGATTTGGTGTACCTACTACAATAATCTCTGATAATGCATTGGCATTCATTGGATCTAAGGTGACTGAGTGGGCTGTCAAGAACGGTATTTACCTAAGCACTTCATCAAACTATTACCCTCAAGGTAATGGCCAGGCCGAGTCTACAAACAAGAACTTGTTAAGGATCATTAGGACTCTTGATGAGAATCAGAGGTCTTGGCATACCAAGCTGAAATCAGCCTTATGGGCTGATAGGATAACTCCCAAAAGATCCAGGTAACTCTCCATTCAGGCTTGTCTATGCAAGATTTGTCACTTGAGTTGCCAACGTTGGAAATCATGAAACAACTGGAGTTGCTAGAGTTTGAGCCCATGGAGGTGAGGTATGTAGAGTTGATGGAGCTACAAGAGATCAGAAATTAGGCATCCCAAGCAATGGAAAAGGATCAAGCTTTGATCAAGAAGACCTTTGATAGGAAGGCCAAAGATAGATCTTTTCAAGTTGGAGATCTAGTGTTGAAATGGGATGTGGATAGAGAAAAACCGGGAAGGCATTCAAAATTTGATGCCATTTGGAGTGGTCCATACATGGTCACAAAGTGCAAGAACAGCAATGCTTTCCAATTGGCCTCATTGGATGGTGAAGAACTACATATTCCAGTCAATGGAATCTATCTCAAGCGTTGCTTCTAGAGGGAAGTTCACTACCTCTGTAAATATTAGATTATATTTTCTTTCCTCCAAGTGCTTGTGCACATTGTTTTGCTGTAGGTTAGTTTTATTTTCCCTAAGTGCTTTGGCACAACTTGCTGTCCATGGAGATGTTTAGCAGTCCTTGCTTTCATCAGGAGACGTTCCATCTTCCTCCTTGCACATTCTGAGTCAGTTAGGGTTCTAACAGAATACTTGATGACTCCATGCCCAATGGACTGCTTCAGGCAACTGGTATCTTCTACCTAGCAGGCAGGTATCCCCGCTGAGTCGCCAAATTGTTATCCAAATTCACCCCCAGGGTTGAATTGATAACATACATCAGAATTCTCAAGTCCCAGGAAAATGGATTGATTCAGGGCAAAAATCATGTTTCTAGGGTCCCCTCAGATTTTTTCTAACTCCCCTGGCCGAAGAAGAAAAGAGCAAGCTCTGAGAAGATGCAAAAAAGCTGCAAAAACAAGCTTGGGCCAGAAAAAATTGTGGAAATTGGCTAAGTCCTAGTCCTCGCAATAGTCGGGACATTTGGGACGTTGGGACGCGAAACTACCGAAAATCCACGCCAGCGATCCGCCTGACTGCAATTGGGACATCTGGGCCATAGGTACGCATGGGACGTGAAATGCCCGAATCAGCCGAAAGAAAGAAAATTTGTCTAAGTCTTTAACCGGGAGCAAGCGGGACAAGAGTACGTGGTGGACGCGAACCGGCCGAACCGGGTGAATCGGAAGAATTTGTCCCAGACAGTCCGGGAGCAAGTGGGACAAAGGTACGCGAAGGACGTGAACCGGCCGGTTCGGCCGGAACGGGAAACTTTCACACTAAGACATCTGGGCCATGAGTATGCGAAGGACGCGAACTAACCAAGTTCGCCCAAGCGAGAGAAATTTTGTATTGGGACAGTTGGGACAAAGGGACGCGTAGGGAGCCGAAAGCCAATCAAGCAACGCCATGTGTCACCGGCCGAATGAGGAACAAGGAAGCCCATTTTAGGTGGATCGGAGGATTCTATCCCAAACAGCACTGGGACATCGGGACAAAAAGACGCGAAGGGTGCAAAAAGCCGGCAGACCCGCGGACCAATCAAATCATGACACGTGTCACAAGGGAGAAAGTCCAAAAGTCAAAGGGCGAGGTTTCAAGCACTGACCCGAGCCAATCAAAAGAGGACACATGTCCAATGAAGTAGGAAAACCCATGGGATAGAGAGGAGAGAGAATTACATATCCAATCAGCGCGTGCCACGTGTCATCCAGGTGGTAGAGCGGGAAAAATTTCAAAACGCATTTTCGCCTGTTTTGTGCCCTAAATCTTCAGATCGACATATCTTTCGATCCAGAGCTCAGATTTGCACGTTCTTTATATCAACGGAAAGCTTGTGAAATTATCTACATGATTTTGGGGTTAATCTTGAGTTTTGGTGCATTGGAGAGAGAAAATTGAGAAACGGCTCGACACGTGTTCATGGTGGAAGTGACATTCAAATGACTGATTTAATGCGAATGGGTCGCATTCTCCCGTAATTTCGTCAAAATGATAGGGTATGGGTTTTTAAGGTCCCCCATGCCATTTTAATGCACCTGTAGTCAAGAAGGGATGGGCTCTCATGTTTTTGTACGTTTTCTGTCCCCTGGACTCGACCCATGCAATGTAAAAGCCAGATTTGGCTCATTTCGAAAGGGGGAACAATTTTGACATAGAAAAGTTCTTCTTTCACCTCCAACAAGTGATTGATACAAGAATCATACCTCTCCAAAGGATTGTAACATATTTTACCTCTCTCGAGGTTGTCATGCAAATGATTTCCGACACTGGAAATGATAATGCAAGCTCTATGAATGGTTTTGATCCTTTGTATTATTTGCTTCATTTCAAATCCTGAATTATATCCGATCGATCTGTGTATGTTTTTATGTTGTGAACTTTGGTTTGTGTTTATTTGCATGACAAATATGTTTCACCACTCCTTTTGGTGCATCACCATCTTTAGTTAGTTTCAATTTTTGCATTTCTATCCCTGTCTCTGGCAGTTTAGAGTAGGATTAGGATCTCTGAAACTCGTAGTTTTGCAAAATATAGATCTAAATTAGAGGAGTTTGAGGAACCAGCCTCTAACTGGAGATTCCTCTCTCGGCCACAAGTCCCCACACTTGAGAGAGGTTTCCATGTTGTGCAATCACGGTGGATGCTAGAGTGATCACCCTGGGAGCCCGATCCGCATCTAGGGATAGTGATGTCGTGAGTCCGCAACAACGAGTCCCGATGAAGTTTTTTCATAACACTCTATTTAATAGCAGTGGGAAGAGGGGTAGCTAAGATAGAAACATTAGGTTTTGATGAAGAAGGGGGTGGATTAGGCTCATTAGAGGCGAAGTAACAATGATGTTTGATTTTGATTGATTAGGCGGTTGTGACTCATGGGTATTCAAATGGGTGGTGATCCTAATAACATTTATAAAGAGAGGAGGACCTTGTTTAGGAGAGGTTGTTGTTGGAGGAGCGATGGTGACAAAGGTATTAGATGAATGAGGAGATTTAGAGGTTTTAGTTGATGAAGGTTATGATGAAGAAGAAATATTGGTTAATGGAAGAGAGTGATCCCCTTCAACGAGAAGATAATCTTCGTAGATAAGATTATGGATAATAGTTTGATGGGTTTTGCAATGCTCAGTATAATGTCCTAATGCACCATGGTATGCATAAATGAGATTAGATTCAAACCATCAAGGTATTGGACCATGTGGATCAAAAGGTTTGATAGTTGGGAGAGTGATAGCTGATGCTTAAAGTAGGAATTGAAATATTTTTGTAAGAACCAATAAAGGTGTTTGAAGGATTTTTATTATTGGGCGGATGATTAGGAAAAGATTTAATGAAAACATCTAAGGATTTATTGGGTGGTGCATTATGATTGTTAACGTAGAATTCACCGAGTATGTGAGTTTTGGACGAGGTATTTAATAGTGTGACACCTCTAAATGTCATGACCACAAACTTGATGGTATTTACAATAATTCTCCTCATGATACCATGCTAGTTTTGGTTGTCATTCGCTATATTTTCATATGGGAGAAATTCGAATGATATCGACCGTAATTAACTTTTTGAATATTGAACTATAAGATTCACCAAGATGGGCATAGTGAGGAGGCATTCAAAGATGTCTTTGTGGAGGCTCCATGTGAGAAGTGGATGTGGAAGAGGATTTAACCATGATGGCTTCAAACCAGATTAGAGGTAAACAAAAAAAAGGATCTAATCAAGCCAATGCGATTGTAGCCAATAACAAGTGCTAACACATAACCATCGGTAGTTAGTAATCCCAAAGGGTCATAACCGAAAGTATGGAGTATGGAATTATAGACCTTATGTCAACATGACATAAGGGGTTTAAGATACAACTTGTACGTAGGAATATAGGTTCTACTTAGGTGGGTGTCCCTAGGTCTATGCCCCAAATTTGAGCAATATGGTACAAAATTATTAATGGGTGAATTTTTTTATGGATGAGAAAGTTGATCGATGTGGGAAGCTGCCTTAGGATTCTTGATTTTAAATTTCATGCTTTTTCTTTTAAGTATATAGAATGAAATTTGATGTGGGAAGCCTTCGCTACCATGATATGACCTATTATAAATCCTTCGAGGGAGTGGTCTACATTTTTCTTCATGTTTTTTTATTTTGGCATTTGATTTTATAAATGAAATGATATGATATGATAGTTGTAAGGTTTTAGGATCACTCTATTATTTTTGAATTTTTTTATTTAAATGAACAACTTTCCTTCAAGGAGTAGTCTATTTTCTCTTTGGATAAGATATCTTTTAAGAAAAGAACCCGAGGGGAATTATGACTCATTCTTATGAAAGAGCTAGAAATAGATAAATAGACCACATTATGAGGGGATAATAAGTGTACAAGTGACAAGCATGGACCCTTAGTGTGGTTCCATTAGGTAAATAAGAATGAATATGGATGCGGGTGCCGACTCTATATAGCCGCCCCCATATAGAGATAGGGCTCCTCCCCCTCCCCCCCTATAATGATTGTGGGGTTCCCACATAGAATGGGGAATGTTTACATTAATGAATATGCTATGTGCAGAGACATGGTGCCCATATTCAAGGTCATAGATAGGAAAGTGATGGTAGACCACATAATTCCAAATCATTACAATGAAAGATGGAAAAGGCTAATGATGGATGGATGACTACTGAGATAACTAAGTTCTCATTGGTAGGTATGTTAACAATATAAAGGCCACAAGTGTAATGCATTAAGAGGTTCCATTTCTAGTTTACCATCAAGGGAGGTTAAATGATAGGCTCCAGACCCATACTTATGCATGATAATATAAGGTCCAATCCAATTGGGAGAAAAATTTCCATGTTGAATCCTTCATATAGTAGCAACATTCTTATTTTATTTAAGGAAAAGGTCACCAAAATTAAATTCATATTCTTTGACATGTCTGTTATAAGCATGTTTGATGCACTCTTGATAGATGTGGTGATTTTCAAGAGAAAGAAGTGGATGTTCAACTAAAACCGTGAGCTGTTTTAAAAACTCTAGTTGATAATTTTCGTGAGAGATGAATTCGTGAAGAGAAACATGTAAAGAAAAGATTTGGAATTCAAGAAGAATAATGGCCTTAGAGCCGTAGAATAAAGAGAAAGGAGTAGTGCCTATCAAGGTGTGGATGCTAGTTCGATAAGCCCAAAGAGTGAAGGGGATATGAAGATGCCAATTACAACGTAATTTATCAATTGTCTTGGCAAGGATATTGTGAAGGGTTTTGTTATTTGCTTTGTCTTGGATAATAGCTTAAGGATAGTATGAAGAAGAAAAGATAAGATTAATATTGAATGAGTCACAAATATTCTTGAGATATTTTTTTAAGGACTTTCGTTGTCCTTGATGATATTATAAAGGATGCCAAAAATAAAAATTATATGTTGATAGATGAAATTAGCAATATGATTAAACTTAGTTAATGCGAGCCTAATTTATTCCACCCATTTGGTGAAATAATCAATCACAAAGTGATGATAAAATGAAAGCATTGAGAAGAGCATGAATTAATGAGGCCAATGAGGTTGAGTCCCCACTTTGTGAAAAAGGAAAAAGATCCCGAGCTAGATGTAAAGCCCGAATAGGAAGGTGGATTAGATTGAAATGTTGTTGGCATTTGACGCATTTCTTAACATATTAACAGTAGTATTGATTAGGGTAAGGCCAATAATATCCCATAAAAAGGACACGCTTGATGAAAACCAACCCTCTAAATTGACTACCACATATTTCATCATGGACTTCTTGGATAGCTCGATTGGTTTCATGACACTTAAGGAAATGAAACAAAAAGCTATTAAAGCCACACTTGTAAATAATTCCGCCAAGGATGACATAGTGGCTAGCACATTGAATAAATTACCTCCTACCATTTTTAGATAGGTCAAAGGGGATGATGGATTGAGAAAGATAGTCAAATATTTTAGAATACCAGAGCTCGAAGGATTGGATTCGATATGGTCGACGCTTAGGTAATTTGCTAAGGTGAGCGGGTCTATCAATGTAATGAATTATTAAGGAGAGAATATATTATTCCACATGACAAAGGGATGAGAAATGTGAGAGAAGCCATTGTGTTTACAAATCAGTTAGATGACCGAGAGATGGTTGGAAGGGCGTAGAAATTGAATGCTCCAAAAAATAAGTAAGTTATTTCCTTGTGCTTTTGAAGGACCTCATTTTTACATTGATATATGCCTTTAAATTTATTAATTATGAGTTGAGAATCCCTGTAGATGTCGATGATTTGTACACTAAGTAAGATGGAAGTTTGAATGCCTAAAATGAGAGGTTTATAGTTGGCCATATTTTTAGTGCATTCAAAATTAAGCTTATAGGCGATAGGAATGGGATTGTCCCAGGAGGAATGATAATGACACCAATGCTCCCTATTTCCGACACTTAGATCCATCAAATAAGAGTTTCATCTTAAGGGGAGAGAAATCATGATCAATAGTATTGATAGATTCATCTGGAAATTTCTTGTGAGGAAGGTGATTATCAAGAAGAGGGGCGTCAACTAATTGATTCATGATAGATTTGCCCTTGATTGATTTATGAGAGATGAACTCTAGGTCAAACTCTATCATGAGCATGAACCATCGAATGATGTGATCACTATGATAAGGATTGGAATGCATGGTATTGAGAAGATGAAATATAGTTACGACATAGGTTTTGTGATTGAGAAGATAATGGAGAAGCTTAGATGTAATGAAGAAAAGAACCTAACACATATTTTATGCTTTAGTGTAACAAGTCTTATGATCTGAAGGGTACACATGATTAAATACATAACCTGATCACTCCCTTTCTTGACGATTTTCCAACATAATACCTAGAGCATGATCAGAGGTAGAGACATAAAGATAGAAAGGATCCTCCTCGCATGGAAGTTTAAGAACAAGTAGGGATAGGAGGTACTAATTTCGATTATCAAATGATTTTGGAAGTTATCATACCACTTGAAGTTGATTTATTTGTGAAGAAAATGGTGAAAGGGTTTGATATGGTGTAAGAGTTGTGAGACAAAGTGGCAAACTAATTGAAGTCGGTCTTGGAGGCTGTGAATCATCTTTAGATTAAAAGGAGGTGGCATCTTGAGGAAGCTTTTGATTTTGGCGAGGTCAACTTCAATACCATTTATAGAAACAATAAAACTAAGGAATAATGAAATTAGATGAAAGAAGGCATTATAGCTCATCTTTGGTTAAAATAACAACTCGAGGGTGCATGGGGAAAGCTTCTCCTTAACTAGCTTTGAGTTAAGTAAGGTAACATTGATATGGATAAAAATGGAAGGATAGAGACTCAAAATGTCGAGTGTATGACCATGCGAAGGATTTTCTATGTCGAGAAATGAAGGAGGTGAAAGACTCAAGATCTTGCAGATTAAGGGGTTAATTCACTTTTAGAATGTGTAGATCTTATGGATTCCCAATGTCAATATTGATGGTGGATTAATTTAGAAGGGTGGATGTGTCGAGTGATAAAGTCTTATGAAGATAAAAATCATATTCCCCCATGTAAGAAAGGATGGAGTCATCATTGGTGCATGTAAGAATGTCAATGGTAGGGGAATCTTCCTCTGTCATTTCCATAAATTGAAGGAGGGACCTAGTTTAACCTTCACAATGATAAGTGACTGGTCACAAGGTAATGGTGGAGATTATAAAAATCCACAAGATATGGAAACAATGTCATCCACGTCTATAACCTTGTGGGATGGAAAATATGGAGGATCAATGTCCATGAGATATAGAGATAGTGGAAGAGGATCAAGTAAATTATTCCTTAAAATCCAATTCGAGATTTTAATGGGACTTCTGAGATTTATTAATGATGATGTCATGCATGCCTTATTCATAGTGCCCCATTCCAAATCATTTCCAGTCATAACGATGAAGATAATTGTAATCAAATATTTTTTTGTAAATAAAGTCGAACTCGTTGGTGTATAGTTTGGTGTGCAGTTGAGCGTCAATGTGAAAGGAAGGGCAATTATGCCACCATAAATGAGATTTGTGTTAACATGAGGTTGAATAAAGGGAATGATATCCCCAAATGTTAGGTTGATATAATGGAGCTTTATTCGTTCTACCAAGTCAATGGGGTGTGGGAAGGGCATTAAGCATAAGAAGGCAATAATCCCCAAATGAGAAGTGATCCATCACTATGTCTAAAATATTGTCATTAGGAAGCTTGGATGAGCTATTGGATGTCTCAAAATAAACATATTTTGGAATGAGCACATATTTAGGTCAATAACTCATGTGAAATGCTTTTAATAGAGGTGTGTCTACGAGGAGAGTTAAAATCTTTCCATTATGTTCATATTCGATACACCGATGAAGGGTGGAAGGAATGCAACGCATGGCATGTATCCATGGTCATCAATGTAGGATATTATATTGAAACTCCCCTTCTTTGATATAGAATAACTCATGGAGGAGTTTTCATTGACATGTATAGGAAAATAACAGTTCCTAAAGCATGGGAAATAACATCATTAAATGCACGAAGAAAAGTGGGTGATTGGACGACAATGAAATTAGGAAGCTTTAACTTATTAAAGGTATGAGATGAGATGATGTTTATGCTAGCTCCATTATCTATCATAGTACAAAGAATTAATGTATCATTTATACACACGGTGATGAAAAGGGGAAGTTCATATTATTTAGGTGATATGTAAGGAATTTGGTGTCATCAAAGAATATGGAAAAGGAAGCCATGAGTGCTCAAAAAATAGATGCAAAGGAATGAGACCAATCAATAGGAGTAGGGATATGCTTGAGATCATCAATGAGGGATTTCCTATGATCTAGGGAGATTTGGATGATCTCGTAAATTGCATTATTAAGCTGGGTCTTAGTGACTCTTTTTCATAACACTTTGTTCAATAGTAAGTGTAGCCGAGGGGAAGCTAAGATAAAAACCTTATGTTTTGATGAAGAAGGGGTGGATTATGCTCATTAGAGGGAGAATTCATAATGAAATTTTATTTTTATTGATTAGGTGGTTGGGACTCATGGGTATGCAAATGGGTGGTGATCTTAATAACATTGATAAAGATAGGAGGACCTTCTTTAAGAGAGGTCATGGTTGGAGGAGGGATAATGACGAAGGTCTTGGATGAATGAGGAGATTTAGAGATTTTAGTTGATGAAGGTTATGATGAATAAGTGAGATTCGTTGATGGAAATGGGTGGTCCCCTTAAATGATAAGATCACCTTCATAGATAATATTATGGATAATATTTTGGAGGGTCTTACAATGCTCGGTATCATGTCCTAGTGCACGATGGTATGCATAAATGAGATTAGAGTTGAACCATGAAGGTATTGGACCACATGGATCAAAAGGTCTGATAGGTGTGAGAGTGATAGCTGATGCTTCAAGTAGGCATTGAAAGATTGTTTTGTAAGAACCGATGACGATGTTTGAAGGAGAAGTTAAAGATAAAGAAGACTTGAGAATGGTGGATGTAGAGGAAATGGATGGTTTACTCGAGGAGGATTTATGGGAGCCTATGATTCTATCTTGGACCTAGAAGAAGAAGAAAGTTGTGTGTTGGTTTTAGTTTTTATGATTTGGTAATTGAGGATGTGGATGATATGGAAGGAATTTTGGATTTGGAAGAATGATGAGATAATTTTAACTTGTTGATAATGGGGGTCTTAGATAAAGGTGTGGGCCCTAAGATGAGTGGAGATGATCTTAAGAATGGTGATGTGACATTAGATTTATTAGGAGGGTTAGTATTGGGAGGAGTAAGTCCAAATTTTTGTGTGGGTATGTGAGGGAATTTTGGATGGGCATGCCAAGGTCATTAGACTTAAGTTTTAAGGATTTACCCTTGGTAGGAAGGATCATGATTTTAACTAGCGAATCTATGGAGGTAGAACGAGGTAATATATATTGTGTTATATTGGTGGATATTGAAGGTGGAAGTGTTTCTTTGCAATGATGTGTTTGAAAAGATATAGAGAGTTTGTAGATTGTGTTGGTTTAGGATTTGTTGATGTGGGAAGGATTGGACTCGTAGATGGGGATAGAGTCTCATTTGTAGTTATATTAAGTGTGGATTTCTACATGGTAGATGATTCAAGATATGGTATAGGTTTGGACACACATTCAAATGTTGATGTGGGTATGTTCATGGGGTTGGATATGATTGATGTGGAAGTGAGTGTGGATTTAAGCATGTGTGATGAAGATATTAAGGTTGGCATTGGAGTAGATGTGGGTGAAGGACTAGATGTGATAGGAGAGGATGTGTTAGATATGGATGTAGAAGTGGGTGTAGTTTATATTTATGTAGGTGTAGTAATTCTGGACATATTTTATGTAGATACAATGGGTGTAGATATATGTGTAGACGTTGATGAAGTTGGGATCGCAGGGAAGATTTTGAAATAGGCACAAATGCAATGGGTGATGAGATGATGGGTGTAGGTAATGATGTTATATATTAATTTATGGTATTCATTGTATGTGAATTAGGTTCTGTTATGTGGATGGTGGAGTTTTATTATTGGGAAAATGATTAGGATTTTTTTTTGAAACATATAAGGATTGATTGGGTGGTGCATTACGATTGTCCGCTTAGAAGTCACCAGAGTATATGAGTTTTTGGACAATGTCTTTAATAGTGTGAAACTTCTCAATGTCATGAACATAGAATTGTTGATATTTACAATAATTCTCCTCACGATACCATGCTATTCGGGTTGTCATTTATCATATTTTCAAATGGGAGGAATTCAAATGATATTGACCATAATTAACTTGTTGAATATTGAACTATAAGATTCACCAAGAGGGGCATGCGAGGAGGAATCCAAAGATCTCTTTTTGGAGGCTCCATGTGAGAAGTGGATGTGGAAAAGGATTTAACCACGATGGCATTAGCGGCATTCTAGGTTTTTTTACCATACATGGAGGATTTAGTAAATTTGGACTTGGGTTTATTTGATAGAAGTTTAAGATGTCCTTGCTCAAGGCTACAGAGTTCAATTTTTCATGTCATAGTAAATGCATCTTCAAAGGTTTGGAATGATTTAATTTGAATATTAGAGGAGATATGATTCGCACAAGACCATGAGAAGAGTTCAATCAATTCAATCTGTGGAAGAGAAAATGATAGTTGGTTGATTATGCCACACCATTGTGTAACGAAATCTACCATATATTCATCATCATATTATCTAATGTCATAGAGGTCTGTGATAGTTATATTATGTGTAACATTGATTGAAAAGTGTTCTAGGAATAATTGCGTGAGTTGAGTGAAGGAAAAAAACAAGTTTTGTGGGATGATGTCCCGATCATGGGCGATGAGGTATTATGAATGTCTAAGAGTATGAAGGTATTATTATGGTTCCTCTTTTGTATTGAATTTAGATAATTTTGGTAATTCCCAATTAGGAGGATAAGGCTTCATGGGGATAGATGGATTTATAAGTTCATTATATATTTATTCATATGAGAAGGTGGTTTTGGATCCCAAGGTAGCAAGCTCAAGATTAGCTAGTGTACTCAATAATTCATGTATGGGATAATTATATGGATGGGGTTGAGAGGTTGAAGGATGAGATTGTGAATCATATATGGTAGATGGATTAGGTTGTTGATAAGGTTGATATGTTTGAGGATGAGTAGGTGTTGGTGGAAGTGGTTGATAAGGGGAATGTAATTGAGGGGTTGTGATTGAATGGGTTGAGATAAAGGTTTTTGTTGGGAAATGGGAATGTGATAATATTGGTGAGATTGAGTTGGTTGTTGAGAGATGGGGAAATTTTATTTATTTTATATAGGGTGTGTTTGGATGTAAGCAATAGGTGGTTGGGATACTTGGTTGAATGAGATGGAAGTATGTAGTGATAAGCACCTCGAGGAGGAGGTTGATGGGTTTGAGTTGATTCATAAGGATGAGGCTATGAAGTGATTACGTTTATATGAACGTGGGAAATTGAGATAAGGATAAATTTTAATTATGTTGTTCAAAGCGGAGGAGGAAGCAAGTGATATTCTTGACATGAGTGGATAGGGGCATAAGTGACCGTAGTAGATGATGAAGTGTCTTTGGGGTTATAAGAGGTGATAGTAGTGTTAACAAGAGGAAAATTAGGGGGAATGGGGACTACTAATTGAGTGGTTAGATGATTGTGAGGGATTGTGGAAGAATATTAATGAGGATCGGGATCATGGTGTGTCATGGCAAGTTCATTCATATCTCAAGGGAAGATTACAACAAGTAAAGATGTGAGGACTTGCGTGGATTCAGGATTAGAATAGTAAGCACATATTTTTTACAAAATATGTTTATCAACGGGAGGTTGGTAGTATTAGGAAGGATATATTCATGAAGAGTGACTGGATTAGCATCAAGAAGCTCTTGGAATTCTACACACCCATGAGGGATGATAGGAGGTCCAAAATCTTTGATAGAGGTGGCGATAAGGGGGTGTCGGTTGTCTAGATGGAACATATTAGTGATAAAGAAAGAGATTAGTTTCGACATGCATGATAGGTTGGGCCAATTGATTCTCTTGAAGAGGGGGAATGGAAACCATGGGTTGAGTAACTATATAAGAGATGACCAAAGGGATGGAGGTAAGGATAGAAAGTACGAAGTTTTTGGGAAGTAGTGGAAATAGGAATGTTGTTGGATGACATGTTTTATTATAGTTGTCTTTCTTGTAATTGTGTAGTAACTGACATGAAATGAACAATAAAACAAATTATACTTACTTATAGTTAGATGAAACAAGTCGGACAACAAAAATTTTATTATCTTGATTATTAAAGATGTGAAAAGAAATGAAAAATGGGCTTAAAGGGAACCTAGGAAATGGCAAGATCTATGGATGGTTTCAGGTAGATTTTGTTGGAGTCCTTGATACAAAAAAAGGTATGTGAGGCAACAATCTGTGATGACTACCGATACAGGGTTCTGTATTGGGGCCTACCCCCTCACTTCATAGTCCCGCAACGATAAGGGAGTCAGGTGCTTAGCCAATATACCGATAGCCAAAAAAATTGTAACTTGGCCAGAACACCATGGCGATGGATTTCCTATTGGGTGATGAAATCCCAATAATTCCACCTAGGAGGAAATGTTTAAGATGTGTAGTTTTGATGCTTTTGTTAGGTATATCTTTTTAGTGTTACATATGAATAGGTTATTGTAAGTTAGAATAACTCATACATATTAGAGAGTTGTTTGTAAAAGACAAATTTTGGAGAATCTATTGAGGAACATTCCTTAAATATAGGAGCATGAAATCCTATTTAAATTTATTGTAAAAGAAAATTTTTGGAGAATCTATTGAGGAACATTCCTTAAATATAGAAGTATGAAAGCCTATTTAAATGTATTAACATCCCGTATGAATATTGAGAATAATTATTGTTGTGTATTATTTCTCTACCAAATCATTTGGTATCGAGCAAGATGGGATTATAAAAATGTGTCAGGGGGCAGCTGTAGTGATCTTTATCCTGTGGCATGTAATTCATGTTTGAATAAATCTCTCTAGCTTAGCTTTGTAGTTTTTATTTTTTGGTATTGATTTAGCTTTTGTAGCTTCATACAGCTTTGGCAAATAGGTGTTCAGTGGATTCATTATCCTAGTGGCTTTAATGACTTATGTGTATAGATCCATAGTTTCTTCCATTCAATGATTTGCGTATCGATCTTCCATATCAATCGAGAACTATATCACAATCAAAATCACAGGAATTATGAGCGATCTATTAGAAACTTTCAGTCTTGAATCAAGTTGGATATCGATATATGGTGGCTGAATGTAATCACATTGAATTCTATACATTCCACTTGTTTCAGTAGCAGATGCATGTTTTGATTTAATCTCGCAGACCAATCCCTTTGTTATTCACTCTGGTTTCATGAACAATATACACTTACGGAAAAAGAAATCCTCAATGTCCATTCCTCTAATCTGATCATGTCAATTCATGATCTCCTTCATGCATGCCCGCATAATCTACTTATCTATCATCCACCCACATAAAGGAAACATGAAAAACAAAGGAATAAATAAAGGCCGTGTGGAATGGCGTGGCAATGTGGAAGCTTAGAGATAACATTTGTAAGGAATATGGGCTTATTTATTTCAAAGTAAAAGTGATAGTATTGCCAAGTCGATTCATTTTTTTTCTTTCGAGGTGGTATCGGGCCTGAAATTTGATGGTCGTAGATTGTTTTTAGTATTTTAATCAGTAAATTACAATTTAATAAAAAACAAAACTGTCAATTTAGACAGTAATTTTTAATTAAACTGTATTTTTACAAGTTCATATTATTTAAAATCAGTAAAATTTCATAATAGTCAAATATAGTAGCAATCACATGTGCACAATGCAATGTGAACGCTTAACAGTACATGTTATTTGATTTTAAAGGGATAGTTATTAGTTTTGTAGCTGATGTTGATAAGGGGCGTGATTGATTTTGTAAGTGTAGGAATATAGATGAAGCATTACATTTAAAGGCTCTATCTCTACATTTGAAATTTGTTACAAATTCGTACATATACATTTGTAAATCTTATATCATGAGTGGTAGCATTTTGAGGACTATTTTATTTGAACTAAACATGAATACATGAAAACTTCGTACATTTACAAATTTTATATCATGAGTGGTAGTCTTTTGTGGCCAAGTATTTTGGCACTAAACATGAATACATTTATACATTTGATACTACTTTGGATACAAGAAGTTTGAGTAAGGTAGTAGTGGAGGTGCTATCAAAGTAGAGGCTAGTATTTATGATGGGTTGATTTTGTTGAGTGATATTAGTCTCGAATGCTTTGGTTAATGATGAATTGAATTGGGAATTCTATATGGAGTAGCCATTTGGATATGCAAAAGAGAGCAGAAAGCATCTAATATGTTGCCTCAAAGAGGTGTTGTATAGATTCAAGTGTGCTCCCATAACCTGGTATGCTATGATTGATGACTATTTCTTGTAGAATGGGTTTCAAAAGTATTCAATAAATTCAAATATGTTTGTTATCCAAAATTCACCCCTCAAGGTAATTTTGATAACATGCATCAAATTCTTTAGTCCCAAGAAATTATATTGATTCAAGGAAAAAAATCGTGTTTCTGGGGTCCCCTCGGCTTCTTTCTAACTCTCCTATCCAAGAAGAAAACCCAGCAAGTTTTAAAAATGTGAAAAATTTGCAAAAGCCAAGCTTGGTGCCAAAATACAGAGAAAATTGGCTAAGTCTTGTCCTAGGCGGTCCTTGGGACAGTTGGGACGCCGGACCACGAATCAGCCGAAAAGCCGCCAGGCGGTCTGCGCAGCATTTGGGACAGTTGGGACGTCAGGACGCGCGGGACGTGAAAAGGCGAACCAGCCGAAAAGTGGAAAAAATTGACTAAGTGCTATTTTCACGCAGTTTGGGACAGCCGGGCCAAAAGTACGCGTGGGATGCGAACCGGCTGAAAATTTGAAGGACAGTTTGGGACATCTAGGCCAAAGGTACGCGCGGGACACGAGGGACGTGAAAATCCGAACCGGCCGAGAGAAAAAATTGTCAAGTTTGGGACATCTGGGACAAAAGTACGCGGAGGACGCGAACCGGCCGATTCGGCCGAAACATGAGACTTTCATCCAAGGCAGTTTGGGACATCGGGCCAAAGGTACGCGTGGGACGCGAAAAGCCGAAGCGGCTGAAGGCAAAGAAGAAAAGTCAACGTTTGACCCGTGAAACTTCAAACGGCCATAACTTTTGACTCCAAGCTCCGATTTTCACAAAATTGGACTTTCTGGAATGAGGGTAGATATATTTAAATAAAATAAATATATTCGGCTCCAGTTAGTTAATGCTCATTCCCGTCAAATGACAGAAAACGCCTGCCAGACCCAAAATAGCTGCCCACACTCAGAAGGCCATAACTTTTGCATTTCTCAACAAAATCACACAAAATTGGTACCGTTGGAATCGTGGCTCCGAGCTCAACACACAGCATTAAAGAAATTCCAGATTTGGTAAGATATCAATGGAATTTTTTTATAAAACGTGGCTGAGTTCATAACAAAGTGTTTCATTTGGTGGTTGGGAGTGCAATTAAGAGGCATGGTCATCATTCTTTCTCTCATTACGGAAGACTGGACGACAGTATGGGGAGCCTTTTGCAAGTAATATATAATCATTTTACTCCATTTAATGCCTCTTACAAGTGGTTGAAGGACAGATTTCGGGATTTCCATTTTCCCTTCTCTTTCCCTTCTCATTTTTCTATAAATTGGAGTGTTGGGCTCATTGTAAAAGGGGAGATTTTCAGATAGCAAAGCTCTGTCAAAATTTCTTTGTGAAGCCAATGTGCTACAGGCCCTTGTAGTGGACTCCTTGCATGGTGATCCAGGCCCTTATCCCGTAATAGATTGAATCTGCAGCATATCATGAAGCAATAAAATATCAGTTTGTGGATATATCTTCCCCTACTGTGTTTTCTTGCATTCTTCTTGCCCCTTTAATCTTTCTACAAGAATATTGTGTCTATTATTATGTTCTTGCAGGGATCCATTATCATTGTGTATGCTTGGAATATCGTTGTGAATGCATTTTGCTAGATTATGGAGAACTGTCATCACCTCTTCTAGTGTGCACTTTGCCTCTGTATTTCACGCATTTGGAGACTACTCTCACACCCTCCTTTTCTGGTGTATCACTACTTTAGTGTAGGCTTTCATTTTATGCATTCTCTCTCCCTGGTCCCTTGGAAATTTAGATTAGAATAGTTAGTTTCCCCTGCATTAGAGTAGATTGTGGCAGGTAGTTTAGGAGCAAGAACCAACTTTCTCTAGAGGTCTATCTCAAGTAGCAAGTCCCACAACTTGGAGATAGTACCCATGTTATCCAATCACACCGTGAGTTCAAGTATATGCACTTGTATAAACATAGGGTGCTGTGATTCGGTGATAACAATGTTCTTTTTAAAATTTTATGTTAAAAAATAATGATAAACAATAGGCCTTGTCGAGGCCAAATGTGAGACTCGTGAGTCTTGACACGAGACTCGCTAAGTCTCCCAAATTTTCCCCAAGCATTTGTACAATGTTTCATAAAGTTTGTGGATGAGAAATTGAGGGCATGTATTTTTGGATTCCTAGAGAATTTCTTCCTTGAGTTTTAATTCAAGGAAGAACATAGCAACAACAACCACTTTTTGGCTCACAACCCAAGGAAATACATTCATAAAAACTTGATCAAATTTAAAGCCAAATGCAATACACCACAATGGTTGTTCACAAATTGAATACTACTCCTGAAAATGAAGCATCCTTGCAATCATAATCTTGTAGATCATGGTGGCTCTCAAGAAGTAGTGGGGACTTGTTGTCACTCTTTTCAGATGTTGCAAGAGTGTCTGAAGTCATCAATTATGTTGTGATGGATGTCCACACCCTATTCTAAAGCTCCCATTTTGGCACAGGCTGGGAGGATGCTGACAAAGGTTGTGGAGTATGGAGTTATACTTGATAATTTCATTTACTTAAAATCTTCAACAACCTTTTCAAAAGCCCATTTTTACATATCCTGCAATCATCACATTCCATGAGACCACATATCTTTGACACATTTTTTTTCGAACACTTCATGTGCATCGTGTATGCTTCCACATTTTGCATACATATCTATCGGGGCATTTGCGATATAATATTTGATAGAAAACCACATTTCGTTATGATTTGATGGATGTCCATAGCTTGTTCTACAACTCCTATTTTAGCACGACAGGAGGATGCTTACAAAAAAGCTATGGATCTTGGCAGAAACTTGCCGATTGCATTCATTTAAATGTTTTCAAAGCCTCTTCAATAAACCCATTTTGTGCATATCCTGCAATCATTGCATACATGAAATCACATCTCTTTGAGACATTTTGTCAAACAATTATCATGCCTTGTTAATGCTTCCACATTTTGCATACATATCTACCTAGGCACTTGAAAATGCAACATCTCACAAGAAACCCCTTATGATTATTTTTTGATGGATGTCCATGCCATGTTCTACAGAACCCATTTTGGGACACATTGGGAGCCTGTTGGAAAAGGTAGTGGATTTTGGCTTGATTCCTGCCAATTGTATTTGTTTAAAAGTTTTGAATGCCTTTTCAATAAACCCATTGTGTGCATAACTTTAATATCATTGCGGTCCATGTGACTACATTTCTTTCTGCATTTTGTCAAATAGTTCATGTGCCTATATACTTCCACATTATATTGCATACTTTATTTAGAAGTGTAATTTTTCTTACAATGACAAATTTCACAAGTATTTTTATCCTCTATAATATAGCCGGCTAAAAATCTGTAGCAATATTATTAAAAAAATGCTAAAACAAGTTCAAATAGACATTGTTAGATCCAACTTGATATCATTTCCTAGCCGAAAGTGACCATAAGTTGGTGATAAAGAAGTTTTCTCCAATCAATTGCCTTGTATTTATCTTCCATAGAACACGAATATAATAAGAATTAATTTGAAAAGGGAAGGATTTTGAGATTCACCTTAGAACTATTGTGAGACACGGAGTTTGAACTTGAAATGGTAGTTGCTGAAGATTCTGAAAACATTAATTTTCTCTCTTTTTGTGCCAAGCATTTTCTATAAAATCATTCATAAAATTTTCTGCATCCTGTTTGAAAAGGGAAATGTCCCATTGGTTTTGAATGAACTGTCTACAAAGTTTTCTTTTCTCGTATGAGATCTGGAAAGCTTCTGCTCATGTTTGATGATTGTGAAGAAATATCTTCGGGTATTGGGGAATTTGTTCCACCCAACATGGAAATTGAGTTGAATTGTTCGGTCCATAACCTTGGGAAACCATAAATACGGATAAGGTGAATTTTTATTGAATTTAAATAGCATCATAACTACCCAAGTAAAACAATTTTGATAATTGTTTGCATAGAAAGATGCAGATTATAACATGATAATTTTGTAAAAGACAACTTTATTGTTTACCTTGTAAGAATCTGTTGTCGTGGACAATGTTTCTACTCAGATTCTGCTGTAAGTTAACACCCAAACAGATTTTAATAGCCACAATCAGACTGGAATAAGAATTCACAAATAAAACACAAGCAGGAACTAAACGAACCATGATAGTAGGTTTTGGGTGTCAATAATTACCATAATGTTCATTGTCATTCTTGGTAGATTGGTACATTGTAGAAGGAAGCGAATGAAAGATAGATGCAAATCATAAAAAACAGGTAAAATCTCGTCAAATTTAATCAATTTGGAAAAACATCCAAATGGCTGTCAAGACGTCAAATTTAGCATCGTTGCAGAAACATCCAGGAGGTCCTCTACCATATGGGAATGCCTTCGGCGTAAATATATAAAGTCTATATATAAGAAATCAGATTTGATTTTATTCATTTTAAAAATATTCTATAAATGATATTTATAATGATTCCAATTTAAATTTAGAAACTAAAATAGGTTTTCTATGAATAATGAATTTATTAAACTCAGAGTTCACACGTTGTCTTTGTTTTTTCTAAAAACATATAAGTTTCTAATTTCAATGATATTGTGACTGTATTTATTTTCATTTTGTCATTACGAATTGCAATCTACAGGTTTCAATTTAACTTTTATGCAGGTTTCAATTCAATTTTTTTTGCTATAGGAAAATTTGAGGAATCTTGTTACAGACATCCAAGAAGAAGCTTGAGATACAAACATCAATACATGTACATGATTATTATTTTGAATAACATAGAATTATTATGTATTACAATTTCATTTTTCTAGAAGTAAAATAAGATTAAAAACAATACATTATAAACCAGGATAACTTCATATGCATAAAATTGATTTTTAAAAAATCTCTCTTAGTAATTCTTAGTTTCAAAGATGCAAATAATATTCACAGCCGAGTCATTACAACTCCTTCCATACAGATTTTGTAGTGTGCCGCCATTTCTTTCTTTACCTTTGCTTATGGCCATTTTTTATTTGAAATTATTTTTGAACATTAAAACATTCTTCTACGGCATTGAAGCAACAATTTTTTTGTTATAGCGCCTGCATCCCAAAAATCTGATCTGAAATCCTTGGTCAATAGAGGAGGCATTGAAAACATATTTTTATTGGAAAAACCCTACGTATCCATACATGCATGTGCTCCTCTACTTAGGCATTCAAATATGTTTTTATTTCAATGGTGGAGAAGTCTCAGGAAACTCTCCAACCACGCATGCAAATAGCCACATCAACCCACATTTAATTGCATGCACCTAAGTCGAAAAACACCTTTAGAAAAGTTGTTACATTTATATACAAAACCACAATTGACAAGTTTTCTTTGCTGCAAAATTTTTACCAAACCACTTTTGGTAAATTTGTGGTATTGGAGAAAAGAGGTAATATTTTCATTTCAAACACCTTGCTTTTGAGTCATTATTGGTATTTCATAAGTTTTCAACCTTTTCTTTTTAAGGGGGTTTTGGATTTATGAGAATTTTTTTATGTTTAAAAGTGAAATACAATGTGTTTAGACAAGTAAATGTTGGTGATTTTCTGTTCCAAGGCCTTCAAAGTTGTAGCCTAAGAATGTTAGTCTGAGTTTATAATTTAATTACTAAATTTAATTTTAAAATATATTTTATCATCCTAAAATTATTTTGAAATGATATATATTAATTAAGATTTTTTGACAATTTAAAATTTTACTAAAAACGTAAATTGAAAGGTAACTATATTACGAAACCATCATGAAATTTTTTTTGACAAGCGAGGGCAATCGTGAATTCTAGGCACAGGTGGTATCTGCAGCTCGGATTTTAAATTATAGTGATTGCATTAACTCTACATCTCTTCTACACTTATTCAGTTCTAACTATGACTATTGGAGTCTCTTAACTCTCTAATGCCATCGTATATCTTTGTCAAAGTCGTTTATAAAAGCATTTGTCTTTATTAGTGTTTAGATTTTAGTGTGGTCTTTAAATTTAGTTTGAGATTTATTCAATTGGTCATGTCAAATGGTCTAAAAATGATTGGGTCATGTCGTTGCAGTAGTGAAAACAAAACCATTTTCTAATCATTTGATATTTGTCGATTCGTTAATTCGTTGAAATGTGTCATATTAACTATCAAAATTTCAAATTTTATTGTGATTATAAAGTTAGTATAGTCCGCCATGTTAGTGTCACGTTTATTATTTGTTTTCACCACCACTGTTAAGTAATTATTAGAGTCTTTATTAAATTGTCAAAAATTGTGTCTTTGCATTATTTTTATGTAGATCCAAGAAGCATTGTAAAAGGTCTCCAAAATTGAGTCAAAGTCTAGTTGTCAATATATTTGAGTTTGTCATTAAGTCAAGTCAATTTGTATTGTAGTGTCCTTGTCAAAAAATCGTCAAATTTCTGAGTCATTGTCAAAAGTTGTAAAAATAATAAAAAATTCCTCATTGTTCAATAATTGGACGCATTTTCACTTGTACGCGATGTCCAAATTTTGGAGGTTATTTTTTTGAGCTTTGTGATCAAATCGGGGTGAGTTAACATCCTGTCACTTGAAAATAGAGGCAGGAGGTTGGAGGTCAATCAACAACCTCTCGTCATTCAAGAATGATGGGGCCATATGAAGTCGTAGACACCAAATTTGTGTCTTACGACACCTGTGCCCCACATCTCATTTCGCAACCTAACCTCATCACCTAAACCTTATAAGATTATTTATTAATTACCTTATAATTAATAAATCCACATCGCCCTACCCTGCCACCTCATTTCGCCACCTCATCATGACCTAGTCTTAACCCTAAACTAACCTAATTAAGACCTATAACTTGGTCCACATCCACACCCATGACTAATTACTCCTCACCCACACCTAAAACCAACCTCATAATGACTTGACCAAGCCCGCAACCAATCCTCGGGAGAAAAGGAGGAAAGCCGCCTATTTTACCAAAAATAGCCCGCTTTGACCTGACCGACATCGGTTCCTACTTGACCGTCGTCGGTTGTGTAACCGCCATCGCTTCCCTGTAAATGACCACCTCCAACCAAAAACAAGGGATCGGATTTTTCATTCGATCGAGAAGAGGAGAAATCATTGAAAGGATCCGGATTTGCTTGGCCGAGTAGAGACAAGTGAAGAAACAAGAAGAGTTTGCAGAGAAGGACATCAAGCCCAAGACTGCAACTGAATAACCAGAGCCCAGTGACACTCATCCGAGCATCAGAAGAGGAGATAACACATCTTGGATTGTCAGATCATCCTACTTGAGCCCTGTCTTCATCATCACAGTCGTGGAACCTGCATCTTCATCAGGAACGAGTAAGTAGTATCTTGTATGTTTCTAAGCACCATTTCTTGAGCCTGTGGATTGATAGTAATTATAAACTCATTCCTAGATCTACCACCTACCAGCACCCTGCACTTAACCTTCATCCATACATCCTTGTATTGCCCAGAAGACCATTTTATCACACTCTGAGTCTTCCCTGTCCTCTCACTATTCCCCTCAGCCATCCGCTAGTCTTAATAACCCCACAATCACCCTGCAACCAGCCTCTATCCAGAAGCACCTAGATTACTGACCCTACCGGTGTCGGTTATCCCCTACTGGCAGTAGTTCTCTAACCACGGTCAGTTATCCAGTGACCGGCATCGGTCACTGTGACTTATACCCCAAAACCTTCCTCTCGCCTATTTGTCACCTAACAACCTCAGGTCCAGTCTGGTTTATCCCTGTAACTCAACCTGAATGTATCAACGACCAGTAACCAAACAAACAACGTGACTCTTTATTATTGATAGTTTAGCCTCTATTGCTTTGTAACGAGGTACCTAAATCGTGATTTTGCAATAGCTTTCTTTGTTATCATTTGTGTTAATTCATATTAAAAGGGGAACTGACCACCTTCGAAAGGAAGTTTTATATTTCCCGGCCTAAGGTAGCTCCTCATTTATTGTCTAATTAAAATCTAGTGGTCTTGTATTCTTACTTGCGGGTAGTCCTTCCAAGACAAAAAGGAGTTCTTCGCAATCGATCCGATCTTCTCTACTGAGTGCGCACACCATCTCAACATTCAATGTATTCCTCCTAGCCCTAACCCTTATCTCTTTCTCAAAGGAATGAAAGGATAGAAGCAAGTCTATTCCACAGAGCCAAACATTCCGCGTGCGAAAGATTTTGGCACACCGGTGGGACCCATTTCAGTTTTTCTTTGCTTGCTTTCATATAGGGAGTATACTTGTTGTTTCTTTGTTTTTGTTATATTTAGTAAAAGAATTTGTCTTGCTTTCCCGTTTTGCTTTAGTAAAAGTCATCTTATTTTCTTCATCAAATATCATTTTCGATTTGGGTTTAAAACACGTGCATTACATTCTTGTCTTTGTTTTCAATTCTAGTGAACATAGACTAAGTAATGTGTCGTACACGTGGGGGTGATTTCCATGGTATTGACAGGAAATTAATCTTACTTTCACCGCACAACACATACCGAATCACTTCATAATTAACACAACAGCTCAAAACATCCCCCTTTTCCGTGGTATTCCTCACTTTGATTGAGGTAACCTTATAAGCCAAAACAAACTTGACATTTCCCTAAGTCTTTTGTTTAGGATTGACATCATTTTGCGTCTAAAGGCATAAGTCCAAATTTATTAAAATTAACCTAGGGTTAGTCTCATTAATTTGTTTGTGCATTCTTGCT